>VWZK01008676.1:0-18081 GCA_013396935.1 Baryphthengus martii | reverse complement strand
AAAAGCAATTTGACCTATATGTACTAGCAAAGCCACAGGAAACTTACATTTTTCCGTTTTTTATTTGTTGTTGAATGTCACATTTTGCTTTTAAAGAGTACCCCACAGCTTCCTTATCCTTCAAAGACTACGGATGCTCGCCACTGTCTTTTGGCGATGTCGCTGGGAAGCACTTGCCTGGGGCCCACGGGCCACTCTGCAGGTCCAGCGGCTAGCAGAGCTCTGCAGGTCATATGTGTCCATTTCCTCTGTGCACTGTGAAATACATTTGTCCTGACTCACCATCACCCTTTACCCTCTCTATTGCCTCGTTAGCTGCATCAGTGAGCAAGGCGGCATAAGCCACTTACTTAAGTAGTTAGATATTACAGTGAAAATTCAAGGTGATTTGAAAAAGAAAAAATGGAAAAAAAACCCCCAACATCTGGAACTATGCCCACTCAATAAGAGTGTGAAAATGGATTCCAGTTTTGCCAAGATCTCAAAACTCCCACAGACACAACTCCTTGAGAGTTGTCATATTATCTTTGGTAAAAAATAGCCAGAGAAGTACAGCATTTGTTTACACTGAAACAAAACTCAACAAATTTGTTCATGTAACCTTGAAGTCTTATTCTCCAGGGCGATGTGTGATCTTGTAGAACACCGTTGTTAGCTTTTTTACTGCCCCAAGCTATAAATTACAGCTCTAAAGCACATCAAAATCTTGGATATGCTAACAAAGGACTATGATAATATTGTACAGCTACAATGTTATAGAAACTGGTTTCTCACTTTACATTCTCTCTCTCTCCTCCTTCTCCAACATTTTACTAAAGTTTAAAAAGTATTCAAAATGAGAACCCTCTATGCTGAAGTGTCACCCATAATTTTATTCCACCTGGAGGCTTTCTTTGAATTTTTTTTTTTTATGTTAACTTTATACTTTACTGTGAAAGAGTAACGTTGCTGACTCACCTGGACAGTCAGCTAGTTGTTCTCACCGGCTGTCAGAAGTATAAAGACTAAGATCTCTGACACCAAAGAGTAGTAGCAAGGGCAAGATAAGAAATCAAGGGAGACAGCCTAATTAATAATAATAAAACCCCTTGAATTCTGATCTAATAGAATAACCAATGTTAAGCTGTGAGCTTTGAACCATGATATGTAGTGTTAGTCTACAAGGAACTACACTGATAGCAGCATAATGGAAACCTCACCCGTTTAGGGAATTTCAAAAGTAAAAAGAAAAAATGAGGAAAAGAAGAGTCAAGTAGAGCATTCGTTGCAACTACCAAGGAAAAATTTTCAGGTTTCTGAAAAGTCGTCAGATTTCTGTCTGCAGATCAGTTTCCTACCTCTGGAACCAAATGTTGCTAAAATACTCCTGTTTCACAATGTGTCATAATTTAAAAAGATACAAGGGACAAATCTTGAAAAAGGTGAATAAATTCTGAGTGCCGAGATTACAGTGAGGGGAGCGTTTCTGACAAGCTGGAGAATCAGGCTCTGTATTTCCTACCAATTCCATATTTCACTTACAGCTTTCTAGGTTCATTACTTGTGATCAGTATTTTACAGCTTGGTAATGACAGACAGGGCACAAAGTAAACTGTTTAGATCTCCTGACAAACAGTGATAAATCATTTCCTGTCCATCAGAAGTAAAAGCAGGGTACGTATTTGTCACACAAAAAGCTTAAAGCAAATGTGCCAGCATTGCTTGAGCTTTACTAGTGCTGTCCAAAAACTTCTTCTTATTATAAGTAAAGCAGAGGCTCAGATCATCTCAGATTCCACTAATTTGTGGGGACTTTCAAAGTGAAAGTAAATAAATAAACCAGTTACCTTAGGGGATGATACTATAATAGTTTTAGGGTTTTTCCTATATTTTTCATAGATAATTTAATTACTGCTTGGGTGAAATATCAATATTCTTTTTGTGTAAGGGTGAAATACCAATATTCTTTCATGTAAGCAACAATATGAATGAAATTTTTTTGTTGGTTTACTGCCTCTTTAAAGGCTCAGAGACATCTTTCTGCAGTAGGCTATCTATAGCAGTACTAGATATAAAATAACCCATTCAGATACATGTGCAATTGTTACTGTCTCTGTTTAAGGCTCAGGGCAAAACCCATGGAGCAGGATTCCTGTCAGTCCTCTCTCTCCCTCCCCCTTCCCTCCCTAGGGAGGATACAAAGGGAAATGAGGAAAGAAGCGCCTCACACAAAATTGGAAGTTAAGACTACGAACAAAATTTAATAGGTAACAAAGATAAACAGGGAAAAGGAAATATGAAGAGCAGAGGGATATACAAGTATATACAAACCCAGTTCTGGGATGGTGAGGGATTGTGCAGAGCACGTGGAGCCAGGCCCGACTGCGCTGAGATGCGGTCCCAGCCGCAGCACAGTCCGCGTGAGAAAGAAAAGAGAGAAGAAACCCGAACGTCCTGTCCTTTTATAGAGTGTGGCAGGGAAGGGGAGGGAATAGCAGCTTCCCTTTGACCCCTCAGGGGTCAGTTACCAGGTGTTCGTCCCCCCTCAATTTGTTAACTCTTAAACCACAACATTTACAATTCCAGAAACAAATTTTAATTGTAACAAACCTCAGTAAGCCTGCTATTCACACTAATCTCACAGAAATTACATATACATGTGCAAAGATATAATATAAAATGTCTATCCTGAAAATATATTGAGGTGTTAATTTTGTCTAATTCTAATTTTCTTATAAATGGGTGTATATATTTTTGGTAGACTGAACAGGTAGCTTTCTTTGCTCTATTATTCTCTATTCTAGCAGAACTAGTATAAAAATGTACAATACTGAAAATGAGTGAAGTCTGAATTGTAGCCTGGAGTTTTTATGTCAGTACATCCTGTTGAGCTTTCAAATAACACAAATGGTTGAGGAGATAAAGACTTTTTCTGTGGATCTAAAAAATATTTTTATACAGAGGCTACTGAAACAGGCTTAGGAAGGATGTGTATTACACTTGGTCCATGATTCCAACTATTTTAAACTTACTACGGGAATCGGAATACTTTAGTCCGAGATCTTTCATCTGTCATTAACATTTAAAATACTTTCTGCGTCATTATATGTCTGCTCTTACATAATATAGGGTACCTGTAGCCTACCTGATGGCATAACACTTTGAAATGGGCAATGCAAAAAAAATCCACTATATGAAGAGAATATATTGTTTGCGTTTATTTCTATCTTTCCATTTATTATGTCAACTTCGCCAATACCATGTTTACAAGCTGTGTTTGAAATGATTAAGGATAGTTACTATAAGGATATATGTGTATACTCAAATCTTTGTCATTATTGTCATATGTAAAAGTGCAGGGATGCAAATTTTATGTATTAGAGGATGAAGATATGGATTGTATCTGTATAGAACTTGATACTTATTTCCACCTTATTTTCAGTAGCTCTTCAACCATATGACCTCTTTCATATTTCAGTACTGAGTAACTATTGTATGGAGCTCAGAAACACAGAGGAATGGGAAATATTTGCTAACAAGAATCTGTTTAAAACTAATATTATGTGCTTGAACTGTCACATAAATGTTACTCCAGTTGCTGCTTATCAATAATTCTTTCTAATTTTCACATGAATGTCAAGTTTAATTTAAATTGTGCTTGTAATTGGTAAAAGTCAATCGCTTAAGCATACCTCCCACTGAGGTTATGTTACTTTTTCATCAATTAGTGTATAAGCATTAATCAACTTAAGTTCTCTGTGTGAGTTTAACATCCTCTTTGTTGGTGTTGTGATGATAACTAATTTGGATAAATTACTAAAAGAATCTGCCCCCCCCCCCCGATTTCAGTTAAATACCAGGGAAATATTCAGTGCTGCTTTTCTGATTTTTGCTTTCCCCCCACCCCTGCAGGAAGGAGGTGTAGTTGCTCTCTTTAAGATCTGTCGCCAGGATTGTTTCAGGTGCCTTTATCCCCAGACGCTGAGAACATTGGCATCCATTTGTTGCGTAGAGGAAGGGATGCACCAGCTGGAAAAGGTAGGCGCTTCAGCATTCTTTACCAACTGCATCATTAGTCAGAGAAGTCCTCTTTTAGGAATTGCTAACTTGGTGGTGTTTTGATACTCACTTTTTCTATGCTGAACACATCTTCAGTCTTTACAAAATTAGTCCCAGCAATAACATTATCCTATTCCGTTGCTTGCAAAGAAGTGGGGATAATCTTCAGAAGACAGGTAAATATGTTAGTGACTACATAAAAAAAAACTTGGGAAATTACAAACTTCGGAACCTTCTAAAATGTTTCTTTAGAAACTCCAATATTCCAAATAATGTTTAAAAGGCAGAAAACTTTATACTGCTAAATCCTTTCCTGGCACTCAGGTAGGGCACCTGCTTGTGGTGCTGCAGTAACTTGTAAGAGCTGTGATTACATGGAAAGAACTGGGACAGCTATAGCAGCTAGCCAATAGAGAAATGTGTCGGCTAATCAGCAGCAGGTCTGATAACAGCCAATTTTAACTAGGATGGCAAACATCTAAACATTATCTAGATAAAACTATAGCAACTGCTTCGGCTCCATCCCTTTCTCCCTTTCACCACATACTGTTATGTTTTGGAAAATGAATACTTCTGGTCACTAAATCATGATCTCATCCTTTGTATTTCATAAAACAGTCATTTTCCACAGCTGAATAATGGCCTCTTCAAGTTAATGATAAATGATTTCACTGCCACTTTACATTGACGTATCTTGTAATTTACTGCCCAGAATTCAAGCAAACCGTGACAGAACATGTGCAGCAAAAGGCAAGTCTCTGAGCTTACAGTAAATGAGGATTACTTAATTTTTTTTTGGACATAATGCTGGTTCAGACTGACACCAGAATCGGTCTAAAAGAATCTTTCATTATGTCCACTATAATAGTGGAATTAATAGAGTTAAAGGTGGAGAAGATTGATTCAACTTACCTGGTCCAATTCCTGGCAGTGTCAACATGCATTTAATGTGGCTCGCTCATATCAGAGATGATGAAACAAGAATCCTAGACAAAGTGATAACTCTCAAGCTCATACGTCTTTGATCTACTTTAGTGGTGGTCACAAGTGAAATTGTTCAGGGTACTTTTTCACAATCAAGACTGGAGCAGCGTTTAAAGGATTTTTAACTGAAATCCCTACCACTGCTTTCAGTAGTTAATTTTTCACCTGGGTCTTCAATTCTTAAATCACATCTTGGCAAAAACTAAGAGTGCAACATGAGGGGTTAGACATTTATTGTACCCACCTGACTGAACGGACAGGTTTGACAGGGTCATAATTTCGTCAACTTCGTTGCCTTAAACTGTGTTATTGAGGATCTCTATGTTACGTGAGTCCAGTACATGCCTGGGTTTCTGGTGGGAGAGAACGGAATATTTCATATATCAGAAGAAACACAAACATTTTCTCTCCAAGGAGGTTAATGTTCCTCCAAATGCTAATGGAGGTTAAACAACACAGAGCAGTACAATGCAGTGTCATCTGTAAATAATCTTATTAGCTGGTGACACCCCAGGTTTCCCAGTTTTTACAGCGGAGGAAAGATAGTAAACAAGAAAGTTTTCCTGCTCTTTGTAATCTCTTTTCATCCTTCTTGTACACTTAGAAACAAGAAGATATTCTGACAATAGAGAATGGAAAGTACATGGATCAGATGCCCAGTATCTTGATGTGAACAGCACTCCTATTTTTTATATTGCATTCTTTAAGTGAGAAGGAATTATTTTTTCCCCTCAACATTAGAAGTATTCTTGCAAAGAACAAAAAAGAGGGTTAACAATATTAGCATTCCTATCATTACAGAAATTACCATAGGACTTCTTATCTGACAGGAAGGGTGACTTCTATTATCCGACTAAGCACCTGGGTGGTGGTGAAGCATTTAATTTGCTCTAATGTGAATATCATTATGCCACCTAGTGCATTAAAACATCAGTGCAATTTGAATTTGATTTTTAATGACAGAAACTTCATTCAAAAAAATAAAGCTTGGTCTCCAAACAATTCAGACACGTAACCCAAACACAGCCCTCCAACCCCATTTTTCAATTAGATTTCACAACCATTAAAGTGTTTAAAATACCACTTAAAAGGAAAAAAAGGGATAGCTATCATTTCAATTGGAACATTTGACTGGATGGTGAACAAAAGGGGGTTATATGCCTTCTGCAGTAATTACAGTGATTAACTACCAAAGACATTAGGAATATTGTTTACTTATTCAATGCTCTTTGATCTGGCCAATTTAGTAGCAACACAAGAAGGTAACAAGATCATTTCTGTTAATATAGATGATTATTTTGAAATATAAGCAAGGAAATCAGCAGTTCACAGGAGGCAGTCCAAGCAGAGAGGATTTAAACATTTTTCTTGGGTTTTAAGATACCTGAATATTAGGCTTTCCTTTTAATTAGTGCAAATTTAATGTGAATGATGTTATACTGGGTTTACACCATTTGTTTTGAGTGAGGTGTTGGATTGCAATGTGGGAATATTGTCCTCATTTACTAATGAAGGAAAGTAAAAAATGCTCATTTCTAAAGACATAGAAAATTGTCTTAAGTAAAAATATTTTTCTCTGTTAAAAAAGCCACAAATTCTTATTATTCCCAGTCATGCATCTTTAAACATATATTTGCACCAACTTCTTACCAGCAGACTTGAAAAAGCCATTTCATCACCTTGCTAAATAAACTGATCTTTCCTATAAGTACAGTGACCAAGCAGTTGTTGCAATGACTGGTTTTTACGCTTTTAGGTAAATCTAGTTGTCTGCATGTGCAGTAAGCAAATTCAGTTGGTTAAAATGCCAGTTTTAGAATAGTTAAAATTTCCCTTGCAAGTACTTTACTGACTTTTGAAAAGGTAGTGTTACTTTGTTGTAAATCGAACTACAGAGTTCCAGGGACTCAACAGTAACAAATTAGTCAATTAAAGTAGAAAGACAGTGAAGAAATAGTCTCATTTTGTGACTGAGGACTGTGTATAAATCAATGTTGTTCTGTGTAACCTGTGCTTCACAAGTGGTAATTCTGGTGTTTCAAACCACTTATGGATGTTCAGTTGTTTGGTACTTTAAATTCATATTCCACTGTGACTCAAGTAGATTTGAGATCATTCTTTGGTCTCAGCTGTCTGACCAATCCTGCTTCAGAGAGGAGTGGAGAGACCCTGGAAAAGCAACCAGAATTTTCCTCCTTTGCATTATTCCTATAGCTGCCTGTCCCTGTACCTAAGAGAGCTTTGTCATCTGTGACTTGTGGCACTTGAGCAAGCAATGTTTTTAGGAGAAAGCTCACTGCATTAGGAGAAAGCTCACTGCACCAGAAAGGATAGTTATTCTTGGTCTAGGCATTCCAGAGTTTATACAGAGACAGTAGATAATATAGGTAATAGATAACACAGAAAATAGCTAAAATCAATAAAAACAGAAGAAATGAAAGGAATTTGGAAGAGGTGAGCATGACTGGAAATTGAATAACAACATTAGTGCTTCATATGCAGACCTGTTTGTGTATCCAGCCCTGAGGTTTAGGACAGAAATAAAATGTCATGGGAGATTGGTTCTTAACATAGACCTGTGCTGAGGGTTCTAGAGGAAAGAATATCTGAACCTTCATGAGTGTGCTTTGAAAACTTAATTCACCTCAAGGGTTCCCATATAGGAAGAACTGTTGAAGGCACAGAGCTGGGATAGACAGACATGTGCATTTCATGAAACTTAAGTAAAAAAATAAACCAAAACCAAAAACCAAATTGTGATCTGATACTGTCTGATAACGTACATCCTGCAAATTGCTTCAAATACCATTTTCATTTTTCCAGGCACACATAAAGTCTAACAGATATTGTCTTCAACATGAAGCAACCTTGCCTGGAAAAGGAGTTTGTATTGGAACACAGTTACATGTCTTTTGCACATTGTTTGCCTAAAGCCTTCAGCCCTCTCCCTTCCCAAGGTTGCAGCAGGTCCTTGTTTTGCAGAGCTCTGTGAACAGTGTCTCCTATAAGTATGCTGACACGCAGCCTCATTAAAGTCTAAAGACTGTGGCAGTTTCTCTGCCTCAGGTCTGTCCATCCAATGATTGTAGTTGCCTGGTGCTAGAAGACATGGCTTTCCAAGTTTTGTCCCACTGAAGCTCAGTTGTGTGACTTTTCACCGAGGCAAACTGACTGCTGCAGTAAAAGAACTGCAGAGTTGGTTCAGAATTAAATAGCAAACAGTGCAATGTACTGCAATTTTTACTATGCATGTGAAACATTATCACATTAAAAAGCTGCAACTCAGCTGGGCTGATAGATCAAGGCTCAACTACCACAAAACCACAATGATTTATACAAACAGTCATTCAAGCAGCTGCCGAAATATTAGCAGTATATATTTACTTACACTATTTCAACTACTCCAGAAGGCAAGACACCTGGAATCATCAGCTCATTAAGAGAAGATATTCCAGAGATACTGGTGACATCAATTGTTACTGTGATTAATAAAACCTTTTTTAACAAATGACACTGTTTTATCACCATGCTTTAAGCAAAATGGCCTAGATATAGATTACAAATTGCTTTGAATCCTTCATTTAAAACAAATTATATCAAATTATTTATCTCCAGAAAAAAAATCTGAAGAAGATGGAAGCAAGTACAAAGTGTACAAATTTTGTGGTTGGGAAACTATAAATTTCACAGACATCTTAAACATGAGTGACCTAAAATCTCTGGTGAATCCAGTCCGATATTTAAGAACAATCATGATCTTATACACAATAATCTCCATGTCACAAGGATGTAGTCTGTCAATGATCTATAGGTATACAAAAGAAGTTTTTGATGGGAACTAACATTTGCTACAGAACCTGCAACTACAGTTTATTCATAGCTTTTGGGTGAATGTGAGCTGATTACTTCACTCAGCTCTAACCACTTTGAACTTGCAATTTCAAACATTAACCTCAACCCAAATCAGGGAGTAACTTTGTTTCAGTTAAGGTATATGTGTTGCTTTGCATCTCAGCTGCTAAAACCACTATGGCTCATGTAGCTATAGAGTGAGACAGAAGTTGAGAATTAAGCTTTTATATGAGAGCTCAGATGACCTGGTATAAGGGTAGTCACCTTTTCTAAATCTGAACACAAAAGTTAGCTGGTGCCCCATGGATTTCATTGTGACAGCAAGTGAATGCTCCACAATCACGAGTGTATTTTCATAGTACCTGGTATATGATGGAAATAACTTCATACCTTACAAGAGATTATAAATTTGCCTGATCTGGATGAACTATGTAGCAGTCATCATATTTGAATATTCCAAATTTAAAACAACATGGGAAGTAAAACATTAGTAATGGTCTCCTAGGAAAGGTGCGTATGATTACCATCGATTAGGAAGGAGAGACCTATAGGTTGCTACATTTAAAAACATGTCTGCAGGTTGGTTGCTTCTTTTAAGAAGTGCAATAATGTTTCTGAGAAGTAGTGAAATATTCATTTTTATTATGTCAAGTACCAACTTATTCATAGGACTTCCAACAATAACGAAATCTCATCTAATGCAGAAGTCTGCCTCAGCCTGTTAGCCTGTCTCACTCCTCAGAGAAGAGCTTTGTGCTAATCTTTTTTAATTCTTTTTTTTTTTTTCTGGTTAATATATGAAAAATTCTAATGGCCTATTTCAGTGGTTTTGCAACTAGTTTATTTCAGAACAAGGGATCAGATGAGCCTATTCAAGAATCTAAAGGATTAAGTATATTTTTTTTTTTAGACTAAGAAAAGTATACAAAAAAAGCTCCACATAAATTTCAAAACTTAGTTTTGATTCATGGAAAGTCAAATTTCGTGTAATTCTGTCTCCTGAGTGAGCTAGGGCAAGGCCAGGTATTATGAAAATACAGGACTTTCAGAAGTTATTAGAAGGTGGTAAGTTGTTAAGTGGGCCTTCTCTTGTCTCTTTCCCACAAGCATGTAACATGCAAAATTATAACTCTTCCCAAGTTTTTCATGGTCATGCTGACAAGCACATTCTTAACACTGTTTTAAAAAGGAGGATATCATTCTTTATTCCCCAAATAGTGCTTCTTTACAAGAAAAACATATGAAGCTTCATGGCTGGGAAGAGACTGGAAACTTCTTTTTCTGCATGCTTAAAACCAAAGAACACTGACTTGTGTGCTAAAAGCATGAGATGATTTAGATGGAAACAGTTGAAGTGAGGTGATCCTTTTACAACTCTTGGGCTGGAGAGTCAACTCTTCTTCTGGTGTGCATAACGCACTTTTTTCCACACGAGAACATTGTTGTCATTTATCTTCCATGGTCGTTTGTAGCCAGGCTTTGAAATCAATCTTGTGAACTTACAAAGAGTAAGCAGGAATGGATACAGAGATTTCTGTTGTTCTGAATTTTGAGAGGAGGATAACATTTTAAAGACTAATTCAGGCAACTTTTGACGTGCAGGGGAAGAACATTTTCAAAAGCTGCTTTTCTCAGAGCCTTTTTGATAACCAGGAAAATCTATTTCAGTAGCTGAGTTTGTGGTACAATTACATAATGTAAAGTTTTAGGCTTGCAGCTCTTTAATTTACTGGACACTTCTTCTCAGTAAGGCTGTTTAATTAATTGGCAGTGAAGAATATGCTGGGTTTGGCAAATTACATTTCTGTCAAAGCCTTTGCAAGATTCATTAAATCACATCTGAGCGCAGGAACTGCCCTTACTCAACTGCTTGCTTTGTATACATTAGGTGGTGTTTCAAGTTTTACCTCCTGATTACACAGCTATGTATGCGTAATTAGTGAATGCAGCTTCTTTCAGCACAATCCCAGGCAAGTGTAGCAGGACTTCTTAGGTTGTTGCAGAATCTGACCATCTTCAGATATGGCAGGCTGCGGTTCTAGGGCAAAATGCTTTGGAAGTCATGGAAAGGACATGTTTCTGAAAAACAGCGTGAAAACATGTATAAAACAAAACAGATCAAACAAACAAAACCACAACCCCTTCCTCCAAAAAAATAACAGCAACAAAATACCAAAACAAAACCTACTGGTGGCTAATCTCTGCACTGTCATTGGTCTGTTGAAAACCTTCTGACAGTTACACAAAAGATTAAAATTTGTTTGCCCACTTCATCATGCAAAGAGAAAAGCAGGGTAGTTTGGTTTTTTTTTAACAGACTTATTCAAGAGACATGAAACTAAATGAAGACAGACATGTTAGTGCAAGCTTATGGGACACTGCCAGATCTCTGTAGGAAAAAACTATACACAAAATGCTTTGGCTGAGGTCACTGCCATTATTCCAATTCTGTTAAAATGACTAATTAAATTACAGTGGTTGTGTTGTTGTAGCTCTGATCGTCTAAGGAGATATGTATCAGTTGCTCTCTTTACAAACCTTGCTTCACTTTAATCATATTATAGATTTTAGAAGAGGGAGAGAGAAGCCAGTAAGTGTAGCACTAAAGACAAACATTTTTACAATACTGGTGAGGTAGGACAACATGAGACTTAGCTAAGGAGTTGGTGAATAGCTGCCTTTGAGGACACAGATTCTGTTGTTTATTAGTAGATTCCAAATTAGATATCAAGCCTTGCCCAGACTTCGCTAACATATACATGTGCACGTAGCCTTAAGCATGTGAGTAACTTCATTTAAAACAAAGAAAACCACTCGCTGTTAAAAATGTCACCAGAGATGCACATCTGTTGGTCTGTTTATGACTGAGGTTTCAGACTGCCATGAATTCCACAAAGTATTCAATTGGTGATCACTGACCACAAAATGCTTTGGAAGAAAGCAAAACTTTCAGCATCACATCAAATGTGATGCTGAAGGGATTGGAACATCCTCCGGATGAGGAAAGGCTGAGAGATCTGGGGCTGTTTAGCCTAGAGAAGACTGAGAGGGGATGTTACCAATGCTTATCAATGCAGGGGTCAAGAGGACGGCACTCTTCAGTGGTGCCCAGTGACAGGACAAGAGGCACTAGGCACAAACTGGAACGTAGGAAGTTCCATCTGAACATAAGGAAATGCTTCCTTACCAGGAGGGTGACAGGTTGAGGTGTCTCCTTCCCTGGAGATATTCAAATCCCACTTGGATACGGTCTTGGACAACCTGCTCTAGGTGAACCTGCCTTGGCAGAGGGATTGGATTAGGTGAACTCCAGAAGTCCCTTCCAACCCCTACTATTCTGTGAAATAGGTACAAGACCATTTTAATAAACCTTTTTTGTCTTTTCAGTAGAGGCATAGCAGGCAGTCAATGAATTGATGCATAAATCTAGCTATAAATTGATTACAAAAGTATGAGCTGTCTTCTAATCCAACAATGAACACTGTAAGTCTTTTGCCTTTAGTGTGAGCCCTTTCATATCACCCACAGATTTAGACTTTACTTCCATTTCTCCTGTGCTTAAATATGGATTTGTGATAACATATCCATGTGCAAAAATTTCATAACAGTCCAAGCAGCCTCGATTTATTCGGATTTTGTCATGTTTCAATAAGACCTGATCGAGAGAAGGCATTGCAGTGACATTCAGGCATTATCAATGATGTGCTTGGAGTAAATCTTGCCACTGCTCTCTTATTTCTCTCATGGCTCCAGAGCAGTGCTCATGCAGAGTAAGAGCTGATAGAATTTAGTGTGCTTTGGCATTTGGCTCCTCTATATGATGCAGTCACTGTAGAAGAAACAACCTCTCCTCTTATCTATTCCCCAGCTCTCTTTTTATATACACCTCTATATTTTTTTTTAGCTGAGGTGCAGAAGAAAGCCTTCAGATTTTTTTCTTCTCATTTTTTTTTTTTTTTAAAAAAAAGCTTCATTGAAACAGATTTTGAAAGCTGAGCAGGAAAGTGTTCAGACTCTGCCAGGTTACTGAGGTGTACGCTTCAATGTGCAAGACCAAGTGGGAGCCATGCCTGTAGACTGCCATTTCCTCCGACTTAATTTTGAAAATCTGAGCTGGTGACAGGTTACCACTCTGCACTTGTTTGGCAGCCATATAATTTACACATGGTTTTTGCAGTCAGTTATGTTGATATTTTATGCTATCTATTGATTTTATATTTCACTAAGTATTTTATTTAATGCTCTCCAAATAGCTCTAGATTTATGCTTCAAAAGTCAGGATGTTAAGAGAATTTTATAAATGAAAAATAATTTGGAAATCACCAGTTGATGATTTTTCTGTAATGATTTAAAATATTGCTTAAAGTGATGACAATGATCAGGGCAGCAAATGATCCATGAATGACGTCTGAAGGAACAGAAGCCAACACGTCAAATGACAGGTGGGTTTTCCCTACCTAATAATAATAATAATAATCTATCAAGCAAATTTAATTTTAAGATGAAAGAAGCAGCTTACTCAGCTCCTAAACTGAAGGCAGAGATTAATGAGAATCAATTGAAGCATTTAAAAAGAGTGCAGGGAGAGAGCTATTTTGGACCTCAAATATTCCTCTTGTCCCTGATAGAGGCAGAAAAGAAACTGGAAAGACATGGCCTTACAGAAAGACCTTTCAGATGAGTAGCTTTCATAATTCTTTTCTTCTTATTCAGCAGGAAACCGTTTCATTAGATATCTGCATTTATATCCATATGTAAACACGTGTACTGAACGTGCTTATGTTGTATGTACTAAATAGCTTAGCTGTAGTCGTATTAACTGTGTGGAGAGGGAAAAATAAATTAGACAGGCACATTAGATAGTTCCCCCTCGCCAAGTCTCTGCTGAAATTAGGTACACTATTCTAACTGACCCATCCTACTGCAGACTTCATGACTCTGTGGTTGGTGACTTTTGTGACTCATGGGAAAAGTCCAGAGAGTTTACTGTCCATTTCTTGTTTGGTTGACTTTTGAACTTACCTAAAACCCCACTAATTTCAGACCTCTGCAGGAAGAAAAGCACATCTACATAGATTTGGTTCCACAACAGGGATTTAATTGCCTATGTAAATCCTCACTAATATAAAACTACATTTACAAAAGTACAAAATGACCAAACCCCTCAAAAATAAAAAACAATTTCTCCTGGTTCCAAGTGATTTCTACTCTTTTCTTTGGGGCATGCCAGTTGGAAACAGAGAGGTCTGTATGTTCCATCAGCTGGAGTGTTTAACTCCTCCGTAAATGAACTCATCACAATCATACCTGAGGATAACTGCTAGCTACCTGAGGTAGCTGCTAGACTAAGTAACTGGCTTACTCTGATCTGGTAACGAATGTTGTCAACTGTTGGGGTGAGAATTAGGACCTGAGAGCACTGCAGAAAGCTGGTTTTACTCACAAGAGCGTCCATATTCTGAGTCAGCTTCTAAGCTTAAGTTCCTTCGTCGTGTGGTTTTTTTTTCAGTAGTAGTTCAAACTAGCATAATACATAAACCTCAGCTTATGATAAACTTAGACCTTGGCTCTTTTCCAAAACCACTTTTGTAATTTTGGTACTCCCATTAGTGTAACTACTCTTCCTTGGGTTCAACATGGGCTTCACAAGCCTCTCGGATCACAGCACTTATCAGTGTTCACACTTACTTAGGCACTGATGCTGTAAGAGTCCTCTGCTGCAGTGTACCATGCCTAGCTGAGATAAAATTAATTTAGTATCCTTTCAGTGACCAGAGTCCCTGATAACTAATGTTTATGAAATAAGGGAAAGAAATGAAAAAAAAAATTAAAAAATCCCTAACAAATAAGTAAAGCAAGACAGCAATGTTGAGCTTGAAGTATTCTGCTAGTCTGACCATTGCTCAGGAGAGTTCCAAAGGCAGAACAAGACCCCTTTGGAAATTTTCTGGTGGCTGTGAACAGCCAATTTCTCTAGCCTTTGGTAAGCAGGAAAGAATACACACGTTCTACATTCCTGGGAGTAGAACTGGGCCTTTCTACCACTAAGAAATTTTCAGTTAAGCTGTTAATGGAAAGACAGGGATTTTCTAGTTTTGTGATAGCACGAGTTGATTTATAAACCTGATCTTTCCATCTGTGACATTTCCTTTACATCCGCAAGCATATGCATAATAGCCACATATTAACTAGAAAAGCAGGTAGATAGTTTTTTTTATTTTGTTGCAGCTTTTAATATGATTCAATAAGTACGTGTAACTGGATCAACTACATGGGTGATAGTCATTCCTGCAGAGTTTGCCATGTCTGATGAACAACAGCCTGCAAGACGAGAAGAAAGCCCTATCAGCACTGTTGTCACAAAGTGGAAGGCTGCCTCTATCTCAGTCTTCTTTTGCAAGTACTTTTAATTCCTGCCCTGGATGAAGTTCTTGATCTTAGCAGTTTACCTTAGCAAATGAATTGCTGTTTCTGGTGAGACACTGAAACAGGTTGCCCAGAGAGGTGGTGGAAGCCCCATCCCTGGAAGTTTTTAAGGCCAGGCTGGATGGGGCTCTGAGCAACTCGATGTAGTGGGAGGTGTCCCTGTCCCTGGCAGGGCGGTTGAAACTAGATGATCTTTAAGATCCCTTCCAACCCTTGCATTTCTATGATTCTCCTTACGAGTTTCTCAGTGATGCAAGTTAGGTATTTAGCAAGGTATCTAGCAAGCTGTGGATATCCACCAACCCACCAAATGTCAAATGAAAATTATACCCATTCCATAAAACTAATACTTAATTGCCACTAAATTAAAAGTCAGCTAATAATATATTTTTAATGTTACTGCCATCCTTCTGATATGCACACAGTTTAAGAACACAGTGATCACTAAGTGCATGTTGTTAAGGTCACCTACGGTTTTGTGGTGAGGTTTTACCGTTGTGGTAGTTAAGCTGTAATCAAATCTCTTTAGACAAAGACATAAAATCATAGAATGGTTTGGGTTGGAAGGGACCTCTGAAGGTCATCTAGTCCAATCCCTTGCAGTGAACAGGGACATTTTCAACTAGCCCAGGTTGCTCAGATCCATGTGTCCCTTCTGAGGTTAAAAACAAGTCAAAATAGGATGTAAGTTGATTATCAGACAGCGTGGAGGAACAGATCCTCTTATGAGGCTAAAAGGCTTATTCAACTGCAAAATCAGGAAAGAATCTGAGCACTTCTGCACTTGAGCCCTTTAGCTGTAGTAATCTAGGAGGAATTAACTCCTTCTTGTATTTTTTGCCTCTAAAAGGATTATCATATGACATTTTAAGAACACCAAAAATAAGCAACAACTCTCTGAATATGGTTTGCAAATTTCATGGAAGTGAAGTCCAAGTTCGAAGTAATTTTTGCCAATTTGTTGAGTCGTGCAGTGTAATCCACCATTATGTTATGCAATAGTGGCACCCAGTGGAGGCTGGAATTACAGCAAAGTTTCCGCTGTGCTGCATGAGGTTTGCCCAAATCTACCCTGAGTTTCGGACTGCAGGCACTGATTCGGAAAGTGGGTCATTGAGCACCAAAGCTATGCACAGCTGAAGTTTAAATCAAAACCTCTTAGCTGTCAGCCAGGATTTTAGTCTGAAAAGATTAGCCTATCTGAGAATGTTATCTATCGATTTGCAACAAATTCTGGATAATTTGAGGGCCTTTTTCCTACAATTGCAGACCCTCTGCTTCAGTTGCATAAGTTAATAAACTTTAAGCAATATATAATGCAAGAATAACTCAGGGAGGGGCAGAAAAATGCCCTCTACTGCCCTGAAAGTACTGCTTGAATAGTGGCAGTATCAGTCTCAAAAGCATAGAAAGTGGGGCAGCATGGGGGGACAGAAGGAAAGCATGGCTTTCCACAGTCACCGCCCGGGTTTAGACACAACAGTCTGAATAGACTGTAAGCTGTGTGCAAGTGAAGTGAGAACACAAGGAATGCCAAATATGTGTTATGGAGGAGGGAAGGAAGTCTCTAAGGAGCATATTTTGATATTTTAACTTCAGGCAATGCTAACAGTAGCACCACCAAAATTAAATGGTTGTTAATAATAAGCTGTAAGAAGATCAAACCTCTCATACTGTGGAATCTTCGATACATTACAATGTTCATGTGCTCTGGCAGCCCAAAAAGCCAACCCTATCCTGGGCTGCATCAGGAAATGTGTGGCCAGCAGATCAAGGGAAGTGATTTTGCCCCTCTGCTCTGCTCTTGCGAGACCTCACCTGGAGTACTGCTTCCAGCTCTGGAGCCCCCAACACAAGAAGGATGTGAATGCTTGGAAAGGGTCTGGAGGAGGGCCACAAAGACGATCAGAGAGCTGGAGCACCTCCCCTATGAAGACAGACTGCAAGAGTTGGGTCTGTTCAGCCTGGAGAAGAGGGGGCTCTGGGGAGACCTTTTAGTGGCCTTTCAGTGCCTGAAGGGGGCCTACAGGAAAGCTGGACTTTTTATAGGGGCATGTGGTGATAGGACAAGGGACAATGGTTTTAAAGTTGAGCAGGGTAATTTAGATTAGACATTAGGAAGAAGTTCTTTACTCTGAGGGTGGTGAGACACTGGAAGGGGTTGCCTGAAGAAGTTGTGGACGCCTCATCCCTGGAAGTGTTTAAGATGAGGCTGGATGAGGCTCTGAGCAACCTGGTNAGACCAGGACGGATGAGGCTCTGAGCAACCTGGTCTAGTGGTAGGTGTCCCTGCCCTTGGCAGTGGGGTTGGAACTAAATGATCTTTATGGTCCCTTCCAACTCAAGCCATTCTATGATTCATGGAATATCATGTTTCTCTAAAGAATAACCAGGTGGATGGATGATAGTAGAGTGGTGGATGTAGTTTATCTTGATTTCAGTAAAGCATTTGACCCTGTCTCCCACAGCATCCTTGCAGATAAATTGAAGAAACGTGGTCTGGATGATTGGATAGTAAGGTGGATTGTGAACTGGCTTGAAGGGCAGAAGTCAGAGAGCTGTGGTCAATGGAACATAGTCTAGCTGGAAGCCTGTTTCTAGTGGAGTCCCTCAAAGATTGGTACTGGGACCAGTGCTATTCAATATATTCATCAATGATCTGGAGGAGGGAACAGAGTGCACTGTCAGCAAGTTTGCTGACGACAAAACTGAAAGGAGTGGCTGATGCACCAGAAGGCTCTGCTGCCATTCGGTGAGACCTAGACAGGCTGGAGAGCTGGG
>VWZK01008672.1:36692-75617 GCA_013396935.1 Baryphthengus martii | reverse complement strand
CTGTGGCCAGGAGGGGGAGCAGCAGCTGATATAAACCCGTCTCCACAGAGCAGAACTAAACATGCCGGTTTCATCTGTTTTTCAGTCGTTTAGTGTTTGGAGCACCACCAGAACTAGATAGGCACCGTAATCCAGCTATGGGCCACGTCTCTGAATAAATTCCGTAGAAAGTGCCCACAAAATCACCTAAAATAAGTAAAAAATAAAAAAGTACATAGAAGTATAGAATGTTAGGTGTTGGAATGGACCTCCAGAGATCATCGAGTCCAACTCTTCTGCCAAAGCAGGATCACCTAGGACAGACCACACGATCACATCAGGCAGGTTTGGAAAGCCTCCAGAGGAAACTCCACAACCTCTCCGGGCAGCCTGTTCCAGGCTCCATCACTCTCACAGGAAAGAAGTTTTTCCTCATGTTGAGATAGAACATTCCATGTTCTAGCTCCATCCGGTACACCGAGAAGCAGAAATTCTCCATGTGTAACACAACTGTGTAAAGCGCTTCTAACCCACCCCAGCTTTTCCTGACGCCTCAGCTGGGTGCCAAGGCGCAACGCTCCCAGCTGGGCTGGGCTGGCTGGGCTGCCGCCCCTCGGGAGGCCTGGTGTGGGCAGCCACTCTGCCCCAGCGCAGGCCAGAACACTGGCAGCAGCAGGCACTTTCCCGGCTAAAATATAGCACATCTCCAGCACTGAGTAACCACATTGTGACCAAGGGCAGCAGAGAACTTTCCATGTTTTATTTTTACCTTTTCACTTATGATAGTACAACAAAATAAGGTAACTAAAACCAATCTCGCCCAAAGTTTCATGGCATCGAGCACTCCACTCCAAACCACGAGTGACCGTTAAAAGTTTAAAAAAAGCGTTACTCCAGGTTTATAGCGACATTACCGTCAGGAGGACTGGGCCACACAGGACACCACTACAAGCAGCATATTTTACACAGTTCCCCGGAGCAATTCGTCCCACAGCTCCAGACTCTGCTTGCTCCCGGAACGTCAGGTTTGGTTCATCTTACACCAGCCTACAGGAACTGGGAGAAAGTGGGGCAAGGAAGTGTGTAATTCAATTTCCATTTTAATAAAATACGAATTTTGTGGTAAGACATTGTGCCCATACGGCATATCCAAAGTGTGTAAACACAGCCAGAGCAACACAGCAACTGGAGGAAGATGATGGGTAAGTGCAACTAAGGCAAAAGGGAGTAATTTCTCTTGACGTGACCAGGGCAGAAGGCTGGGGTGAGGAAATGATTCAGTAGGTATCATAGTAACACCCAGACTACATAATCAACAAGATAGAGCTTAAGCTTGATTAACATCTATGTTTACCATTACAAATTCTGAAGAATATTTAAAATCTCTTCTTCCTCCCCCTTCCTCTTCCTCCCATAACAGTAGTCTGCTGCACTTTCCTAAAGCACAGAAGTTTGTTGTTACCGAAATTTAAGGCTATTATGAAAAAATGAAGTGGACTCCTCTTTCAAAACTAAGTAAAAAAGTCAATCCACTCTAGTAGTTCTTAGGTAACTCCAAATACAACCATCCATCTTCCAAAAGAAATCAACTCATTTTTATATTTGGAAGACAAAAAAAAATTACACTGCAAAAATTGGTCTTCACATGCATACTTTTGTCCTAGAAAGCAAACACCCGATACCAGGAGTTACCACTGTAAGGAAACTTAAGCTCAGGACACCTACTCTTTGCTGAATCCAGATGTGCTGGTGGGAAAGGTTTGTCCTCGCTCTCTTTGCTTCAAAGAACTAGATTATCAAAAGGTCAGCTATGGAATGTCTTAAAGTTAACCCACCTGACTCTGAGAGAGGCTGAGGATGTACTCACACAAGCACATCGCAAGAAGCAGCAGTTTCTGGGAAGAAGTGCCGGGAAGACAATGTCTGCCTATAGCCTTAGGATTCTCACCCGAGAAAAATATGAAGGAGCTGCAGACAGGGACATGGCCCTAGCCATGATCACAGCTCCATTTCTCTTTATGGACACCAGAGGATATTTCACTCATTATACACTCACTTGTGAAAGGTCAGTGCATTAAAGGACTTAGACTTGAGAGGGGGAGGATCCCTTCCATGACAGGAAAGCTCATGATTTTGCATCCCCTGAATTAGGCAACGGTATTGCTGGTGGTCTAAGAGTCAGCTGATTCTAGTTTAGAAGCAGCACCAAGCTAGGCAGGGCTTCACAAAAATGGCTATGAGAAATTCTTCCTCCTCCTAACATTTAAGTGCGAGGGAAATGCAGCGTGACCAGAATAGCAGCCTAGGAAAAAATATCCACAGTCCTACCAGACATATCACTTCCTAACATGACAGACAAACTTCCTAGGAGTTTAGACCTTAAAATCGTCCACGGATGCTGAGAAGAGAGTTACATATGAAAAAAATGCAACCTTGAAGAAACTGGTTAACAGTAAAAAATATGGCAACTCCAATCTTGGTATGGTCAAAAGGCATTTTTAGAATAAAAGTGACCTCTTCTAATGCAAGGCTATCACTTAATTTGCCCAATGGCATTTTTCACTAAAGGAATGCTCCTCCAGTTACAAACATTGAAGATAATACTTTAATAATACTACTACTTTAGGTATTACTTAAAATTTGTAATTTATTAGAAGTCAACATCTTTTAACACATTTCCTATTTTTATCTTGAAAGAAAAGCTAATCTTAAAATAGTCAGGTAGGGACAAAGGCTCACTACTTAAGGGCCATTTCTAAACACCCTCAGCCGGACTCATTTAAGATGAAAGAGCATTCTCACCCCCAGAGAAACAGGCTCCTTACCAGTCACTACTTCACCAGCCACTGTGAATATGACTGACTTACCGATCAGATGCATCAGCGAAAAACCAACTCCCAGTGAAGCTCTGGGCTCTGACCAGCAACTGCAAAGCTGGCTGCACCTGCTGACAGTTACCATCTCCCGCAAAAGCTGATATTTCCCCTAACAAAGAAGGCTCAGTGTGGCACATATCTGACTGCAAGAATCAGTCATAATCCTCAGATGCACAGCATTGCTAAAATAAAGCTGTGTTGCTTTGTAGCACGTTATAAAACTTCAACTAAAATTAGCTTAACCGAGCAGAAATAATCACGGCAATTTTCCATTAAATATAGCATCATGAATTCGGTGAAATCAGAAAAAATAGTGTAAAAACTTTCAAAATAGCTTAGTTATACCTTGCTTGAACTGAACCCTTAGAATACGAGCAGCATGAGCAACCTCATTTCATTTCCCACCGTAACTCAAAACAGAACACAAACGATAAAAATAATAATCTATAAAAAACACAGTACATCAGAAATCTATATAAAAAACACATTTGTATCAAGGAGCTCAGTAACAACTTAAAGCACCACTCAAAATTAAGTACCATACATGTTACAGTACATTCCATTTATTATGACAATTTAAGGCTAAAATAGGTATGACTCCCTTATAGTCAAGCTTTCTTATAATTATAAATGCATACAAACATTAAGTAGATACAAATGCGTAGGGTTTTTTATTGCTCTGAATTGTCTACTAGACTTTCCCAGATGTCATCTCAGTTTGCCTTTTTCAATCTAGCTGAAGTCCTACAATCGCAACTTACGGCACTTGTACGATTACAGACCTTCCTTGAATTGAGCTGCAAGTAAATTCAAAGACGAATCAGACAAAATTGCCCATCACTGCAAACTTTATAACTTATTTAACTAAACGTTTGTCCATCAGGTACATAATAATTCACCACAAAGATTATTTCTGCCATTCTTCAGGAAGGATTTTCTTTTCAAAACAATAGGTCTAACCAAGCGGCAAACAAGACAATCAGCAAGAAATGATTGACTGGTACCAGTCCAACAGACTGGGCTCTAAAGAAAAAAAAAAAAAAAAAAAAAAAAATGAAAACGGGCCCAAAAAAAAAAAAAAAGCTGAATACGTGCTCCAAAACAAAGAGCAAACTTCTCTTCTTGCTCATAGAGCAATTATGTTTCCTAATTACGTAGGGCAATGCCTCATTCTGCCAGCGCCAAATTCTTTGACTGCAGCTTGTCTATTTCTTGACCAATATTTCCTTCAATGGTATCACACTGGGCAAGCAAAACCTGAGAATAAGAAACAAACAAATGTTACTGGGGATGCAATTACAGCAATGGTAGATGCTTCTTATCAACAGAAGCTGCAACTTCCATCATGAATTTGAAGAAATCAACTCAACAACCACCTTCCAGTTCAGTTTTGGTAAGAGCTTATTTACAATTTTGTTTACTCAGAATCCCACAGAAACATGACACTTGATAAGGCAGTGACATGGCTGCCCATCCTCACCAGTACTGCTGAAGTACTCAGAGTTGATCCAAACTTCATGAACCACAGTAAGGATCATAAAGGTTCAAACCAGTTAGCGCTTCGGTCTGGAACGTCACTTTAAACCTCCTTTGTAAAACACCTACTTTTTCAGCCAAGGGTGGGAGTGACAAACCTACTCACTCAAATCTGCAACCACCTCTCATTAAACCAAGGCCTCTTATATTTCTCAGGTCTACAGGGCAACATGAACCCTCATCTTTATCAGTAAGTGGCTGGTGTGCCTCAAAGGACAGAAAGCTACATTCCAAAAAGGGTAGTCCACAGCACCTTTAGCTTCTTTAGAACCTGCCCATGAATTCTTACCAGTATAGCAACCCACACATTAACAATGTCAAAACAATTAAAAAATTCAACGCCCAGCTGCTCTGCTGTACAGATTTTACTTTAGAGACTTATTGTCCATAGAAAGTTGGTACATTGCAGCAGAAGCTGTATTTTCCAGAGAACATCTCTAGCAAGGCCCAGCAGGAGTTAGAGTTAACTGCATCCTTGTGCTCAGACCTCATTTATTACTCCAGCCCACCAAGATACAGGAAAGGAGGAATGATCCTGCTTTCTTTACAAGTTATCACAATCACTTTACATCATCAGGCAGCCATAAGGCCAAGCAACTAACGTAAATTACAGACACTGTCTAAAAACAGCACGAACTATGAAAATCTGTATTTTTTTTGTGTGCTGTTTTATAAAGTTATTAAATACTTCTCAAATGGTAAGAAATACCAATGTAGGAATAAACATTGAAAAATCCAAGTTTTAAACAGTTCTCGTTCTCATAAATTCTTGGTATACAAGTGCCCAGTATTAATGGAAGACAAACGAACAAAAGAAACCCCAAAAGGCTCACCTGAACCCTTTTAACCAAGCCCTTCTTTTTCAGCTTGCAATCACTAAAATTCTCTGGCAGATTCTGCAGTAAAATAAACAAACAAGTTGATGCAGCTTAATGTTGAAATTAACATGTTAAACTTCCAGCAAAAATTAAATGTATCAAAGAATCCTCCGAACAGGCATCCTGAAAACGCGAGCTGCTGAAAAGGTGCTTTGCAATCAAATCAGTAAAGTTTACTGATCTTAACATCAAATTAAATCTCACAGTCTCTCTGCTTTACCTGAGTCAGCTTACGTCTCCTCTCCAGGAATATGCTGTCCAACTATTCAAGGTTTAACAGGTGAAGCTGGCAATAAACCTTAAGTCACAATAACATTTCCATATTTAAATAAAATCAAACTTACTTAAAGCAAGAGTAGCTTAAGCCTAGGCAGTGCTCATGCAAAACTGACCCCAATACTGTATGACTACCGACCTACTTCTCCACTTCCTAAATGACTTCAAGGCATCATTGTCGAACACACGGGGTCTAGTAAAAAAAAGCCTTAGCCCCAAACTCGGCTCCTCTAAGTAACGAGCTTCTCTGCCAACAGTAAGAGGGTGATACCCCTCGAATAGATAGAGAACAATATGCAGGCTTCCTCACCCTTAGCTCTCTATAACCATCCAAATCTCATTTTGTATCAAGCTAGATGATGTTGAAACAACGTACGGCAGCCGAGACACTTTAAACAGCTTTCATAGTTCTGCCAAAGAAACAAATTGGAACATTTATAGTGGAAGCTTCCTGGTTATGTTTTGTTTCTACAATGCTCCATTCTTCTGTCTTCGCAGAAAGCAATTCACTTATGCTTTTTCCCCTTATCTTTTTTTTTAACATGCTGTTGACTGAATCAATAGCACATCTGTATGGTCAACAGCATTTAAGAGGTTTGTCAGAACTTGCTTTTCACTTGGCTAATAAAAAAGAATCCTAAATACATATTCCAATTCTGAGACACAGATAAAATACTTCCTGGGAGCTTTAACCTTTTGCTTTGCATTTCTATTTACCCATTCTTACTTCAGTGGAACCCACCATTGTTCATATTCATACCTCATTACCCCTCTGTGTTGCTACCTACACAACTACAGCACAGGAAGTTGGTGGCCTGCTCATCTGATCTGCTGTGACATCAGTACACTGAAGAGCTACATTTTATGTAAAATTTCCATCAACTACATGTACCTCATCTGCAAGATTTCACAGAAGTTTCACAGCTTTCATGACAAAAACCACAGCACTCTTTGTATATTAAAACAAGTAAGTATGAACTTTGGTATGTGTAACATAGCTTCAGTCACTGGTAATAAAAATTCTCACTTCTTGCTCTAAAAAAACGAGGCTCATCCATGCCATATACTACAAAGTAACAAACAATTGTTACAAATATTAAAAGATACTAATTATAATTAGTTTTAACTCTGGCTGTTCTACTTCGACAAGAGGCAAAACTGAGGCAAAGGAACTCCATTATTTCCTAAATCTAAACATGAAGTCAAGTCTTCTAAAATCTTGTACTAAACCTGAAAGTCCCTTGTCCAGTACTACTTAGAGTATTCTGGATAAGGAGAATTCTGTTTAAGCCATGCAAAAAAAATAAAGTACCAGAATCAAAAGCAAACTTGGGAAATTAAGTTTGGATTAATCAGGAAGCAGTGAAGGGGTTTTACAAGGCTGCATGCTGGCTTCCAGAACTGTATACCAGCATACAAGTACTGACTTTTTTCTAAATAGGTCTTAGTATCAGAAATTAAAGGGATCAGAAAAGAGCTCTAATCCCACCCAACTGAAACAGTTGTCACCTTATTGCTATTTTCATAACAAAGAGCAAATCTGCCACTTTAAAGAGGGAGTCAGCTATATGAAGTCTGTATGTCTAACAGCATTCAAGAACTGCCAGCAAAACATCTTCCTTTGTATGAGACACAAAAGAGAAATTTTAAAGCTTTAAAATATTTGGCATATAATTTCTTTAAAGTATTTAGGAACTGTTGGCTTTTACAAACAGCAAAGGCTAGTTGGCCATTAAAAGTGCACAATACGGAAGGAGAAAATAATTAACGAGCTCCCCACCATTCCTAGGAACACATCCATATTGTACAGCACTTAATGATGGCCAATTCAAACTATTACTTTTTGATTCAGTCTGCTGCTGAACTTTTTCAAAGTCTCCATCAATTAAACTACAATTAAACTAGGCATTTGCACAGAATCTTTCTGAAACAATTCCATAAAGGGTCAACGTACAAAGAAGTAGACCCAAAGACATCGCTACCATAGAAAAGCAGCATTTTTCCTTCAGAGAAAGATAGGATGATTGTGATACACAACTTAACTATCTAACGAAGTTTACAGAGAATGACCAGCAGACAAACAGAATAAGGAAATACCACAATCTTCTATTTATCTCTGCACAAGTCTCTTGTTCTCACCTAGCTCTCAGCTCCTACATGATACAAGAAGATATATATTATACTCTAGAAATACGCTGTAAAGTTATGATCCATTAATGACTGTGAAGCACTTGGATATACCCCAGTATATTTCAAACAAAGAATCCATTCCTCAATATGCAGACATCTCAAATAAAAGTACCTTCAGTCCACATACGACTGACCAGAAAATTCTTCAGTCTTTAGGAGCTCCTTGTTTCTATGTAATACATAACACAAAGTTTATTTGTTTGGGGTTTTGTTTATTTTCAGGTCTTTACTGCTACCATGAAGCTTAACATGTAAGTTTGCCAAGACAAACTAAAAGGGTAAAACTTGAGTAAAGGATACCCATTTCATGTAGTCTTAACAGGCTGCTGCCCCAAATGAAGCTCTCCTGTAGAATGGGGATGCATACACAGGCATTAATATCACCATTTAGAAAGAGATGCTGCCAAGCAGTCTTTTGGAGACATACAGGGGCAAGAGCTGGACATTAGGGAAAAAATGAGCAAACAAAATAACTAATTTTAAAAGCCAAAATATTTTTTTCTTAGTATTTTAAAGTATCAAATAAATTACAAGAAAGGTATATTCTTTACAGTAAGTTCCTGTTTGGATTTGGCTCTCTTCTGTGGTTATTTACTTACAATGGCATCAATCTGTTCCAGGATCTTCATGAACTGCTCTGCAATTCCTTTTATCCTCTTGTCCAGTTGTTTTAGCGCCTCTGCTTGGAGATCCTTTGCTAAAAATCCCTGAGGAGGAAAAAGAGGGAAGGAAGGCAAAATTATTTCACACCCTACAGAACATTCAGCTTAGAAAATCTGTCAGTTCATCACAGCAGAAAACATCCTTTACTATTTCCATAGTTTCAGGTATGACAGAGACTCCAACCTCAGTTTGCATTTTATCCATCCTTGAGATGCTAAATGTAAGCTCTGACAGGTTCACTGAAATGGTCAAACGAGTAACAGATATCCTCCTTTGAACTAAGAGACAACTCTCTGTTTTCCCAGATCTAAAGCATATAATTTATACAATATGTAACAATATTTACTTTTTTTCCAAGCAGTGCCATGACTTATTTTGCGAACTCGTAAGTAACATTTGAAATTCAGTAAGAATTTTACAGGACCCCTGGAGAGTTAGGAGGGGAAGCATATTAACAACTATTCAAAACCTTTAAATAGTACCTTTTTTTATTACATATACCCAGAAAACTGTGCTGCAAAGATATAAAATTATAGAAAAAATAGCATACCTTCTGGATACTTGTGAACTCTTTATTAACTTCCTCTAACTTATTAGCTATTTGTTCCACTGACTTCTCCAAGTCTTTTAACTTCTTTAATTCAGCTTCTTCTTCTGGACTATTCTGTGTATTCAAAAGTACAACATTCACAACTATGGAACAAATAGAGACACTATGAAGCTAAAAAGCAGCAACGGCGGTGATACAGACACAAAGGCTTCTGTGGATTTCAAATACACACTACACTGGGGTTATTCTTTTCATCTTACAAATAAGCTTCTTTCAAAGCTTAACTACAAATACAGTCAAAGTGGCAATGTATATAAACACATTAAATGAGATGAATTTGAAAGGAAAAAGGAAAAGTTCAAACATTTTTTTTTTGTTTAGCACCTTTAAAGTAGAGGTAACATTTGTATCACAAGATACTACCTTGTCCTCTACTTGGCACAGCCAGCCACAAGTCATTTCACCCAGCAGACTCGATAGCTACAGCATTTATTTATTTTTTTCAAAACTGTATATAACAGTAAGATGAGCAGATAACGTCATCAGTGCACAGTACATTCACAAGCACTGACAAGCCACAGATTAGGCAGAATTTTGTGAGCAATGTAAGGCAGGAGTCAGTCAACATTGCAATTTCAGAAATGTACAAACTGTAGAGTTACTTGCAGTTCACCATGAGATTGAACTCAACTTTGTGGGTCAGTATGCGAGATTAGGTTTAAGCCATGATCTGTTTCCGTGTTCAGCCCCCGAATCACTGACAGAAATCACCAACATTGGAGCTACTCAAAACTTGTCTGGACGCAGTCCTGGGCAACCTGCCGTGACGGAGGCTGCTTGAGCAGGGGGGCTGGGCTAGATGATCTCAAGAGGTCCCTTCCAACCTCAATCATCCTGTGACCAACCAAGCTGTGCTGTGAAATGACTATAATTTAAAAAAGAAAAGAAAGGTCCAAAGGCAACACTTACCCTTTTCCCAATCAACATGACCTTGCAACCATTTTTAACACCAAGTGCTGACAACGGTTGTTCCAACTCTTTCAAAGACTTCCCTAAATGGAAAAAAAAAAAAAAACAACAGGGAAAAAACACAGTTAAAATATAATTAGTGGCATACGAATGTCTTTTTGAAGACATTCAAAACACAGTGACCTGGAAGTGGCCAAGATGAAAGGTATCACCTATAAGAAATATTGGCAGATTTATAAGTTACCTTTGTATATAAGTTTCTGAAAAGGAACTGGAACTCCAGTGACTTGTTCTATAAGTACTGCCATGTCTTGTAGTGTAGGTTCACCATCCTCTTGTTGAGAAGCAACCTGAATACTGTGTTTTTCATTACCTAATAAAAAACAGTATAAAAGTAATACTTATTGTTACCTAGAAAATATTACAGGGAATCCATTTCTAATATTCATTTCCATTAACACAGGAAGTTCTCAAATCACAGATTCTCAGGTACGATTGTAATTTTCAATCAAAGGGTTCTACTGCGTATCCTTCCCCTGGCAGTCCCTTATCTCAGCTGAAAACTTTGTTTTACAGTCTAATAACCCAAAGAGTTTGATCAGGAGTATTCTACTGACATACTGCTCCTGACAAATATTATTCCCCACTTCTTTTAATTTGAGAGTGCAGATGGTGTCCAGACATCCCACGAGCTAAAGCGTTACAGTCCACACTTTCTTGATGTATTTTATTTTCTAGTTGTAGGAACTTTTAATGGCATGAGTCTTGAGGAATCTGAGATAATTTATCACTTCCTTTGCCCCACACTCCTCATACCTGAGAAGCAAGTGACCAATGTCTACCCTGTGTCCCCTCTACCAGCCACCTGAGAGAATTCTCACAGTCCAAAAACCATCTCTCCCCATGAGGCGGCTGATATGCAGCTTAACTGCTTGAGAAGTCTCAGCCTATACGTCACCTGCCACTTACACAGTACCTTATTCAGACTCCCAAAGATTACTTGTGTGCAAAGAGCAGGAAGTTTTCAGAAAAAAAAAAGGATCGTGTCTATGAATCTCCGTTTTTGCAATACACACTTTCTCTAACCCTCTGCTTGCACACACTTAAGGCCTGTCAATCTGAAAAGCACCCACAGCCATCAGTCACAATTGGCTGCAAGGGAAATCAAGACAGGCATTTTCTACTTTGCAGGATGAGAGAACTCCTTAACAAATACCAGAAAAAAAACTATCTCATGACACTAACTTGAAATGCATGTATCTTTTATGAAGAGGAGTGCTAGAAACATTGGTTTTTAAATGTCCCAGCCTCCCAGAGGTACATGACAAACAACACTCAAAAACCTGGAAGCTCCAACACCACTTCCTAATTCCAAAATAGTTTTAAGCTCAAAACCATGTTATACAAACTCTCTCCCAAGTATTTCCCACAAATAGAACTTCTTCCCAATTTGTTTCAGGGAAGAAAAAAAGAAAAAAAAAAAAAAGAATAATATTAAAATTTAGGTCCAAACCTCAATATATTTCAAAATGTTCTTTGAAACACACAACTGCTTTGTGCTAAGTGTAATGCTTGTCAGCAGTTGAGAGAAAAAAAACAACAACAAACAGCAAGGGGGGAAAAGGACAACTGAAGTTTGCCTAGCAACAGAAACAATGTTAATTACAAGCTACGAGTACCACTTTGGGCTGTGACAAAAAAAACTTACTGTAAATCCACCATGGAAAATCCCTTGTGGGTTAGAACAGGCATCACAGCTTATCAGCCTGCTTCAGTAAACGACAATACTAATTTAAAGTAACCACCAGCGCAAAATTCCAAATCTTTTTTTAAAAAAGCCTAAATGCATTTTTAAAACGGGTCATTTCAATTTCTTGCAGATTGTCAAGTGATTTATGTCAGTCTACAACCACTTCTCTTCCTTAACTTGTATGCTCATCTTTCCCAGCTTTCACTCAGGCGTGCAAAACATTAATAAAAATGTTTGTGGTAGGTAGTAAACCAGCATCTGACAGCGACAGGTATAAATCAGGCAGCTGCAGTCCAAGATGAACAGTGCCTTCCGTTTGCTATTTATTAATGACAAAGCAATTACCAGGTAAGAAAACAACAGGAAAAATAAAAACATCCACAGGGTAAGAAGATTGTTGGCAAACAGCAAAATGCTAGGACTATGAAAATGTTACTATCATGAAGTTATTGTCATCTTTGCAAATGAAAACCCATCAGTTGAAATGGACCTCTCTGAAGGCATCAACATGCACATGCCTCGTGAAGATTCTGATTATTCCATAAAGTTCTTTATCAAAGACTCTGAGATAAAACTGCCAGGTGATATAGGAAACATTTTCACAAAAAAAAGTCATAGTTTGAAAACATGAATGAGTGAACAGAAATAAACAATAAACTGTAAAGGTGGAAGGAATGTCACCAACATAGTCCAAAAGGAACTGAAGTAGAATTTACTATTCCATAATTAAAAAAAAATCCATAAAAATTAACAAGCTTTGTTAATAAAAATCAGCTGATGAACACTTTGCTGATTTAATACCTTACTATCCTTCTCATTCCTCCTACTGCCTCACCTAGATCCACTTCATCAGAATTTAACGGTGGTATTTATCATCTTACTTTTAAGAACTGTGGAGTCCAGGCTATTCTTACCTCTTTGCAGTAACTTTTTATATTTATTTGCAGACTTAACCACTTCTTCCCTTCCATCTCCTGCTCCCTCCTCTTATTTCTCTTCCTGAGGAAAAAAAGCTCAGTCGTGTCAGCTACCCTTGGACCTTTCACCAGGTCAGCACCCAACTGGCAGACTGGAGAAACCACCACTTTCTGTCCCAATCTTGCATCTTGCTAACATTCAAGTTTATTCAACAAGAGAATCCATCGGGTAGCACCTGCTTTTAAAACACAGCGCTCACTTCAGCGACAGATTCGTTCACTGAAAAAGTGACCTCTGCTCTGTGCTCTCTGGCAAGGACAGCTCTGTCACCTGTTCCCACCGTCACCCTTACAGTAGGTCGACCCCCGTAAGGCGAGTTTGACCATCTTGTTAGTACCGAAAAATACAGGTTGCTTTTTTCCTTCGGTCGCATCAACTTTGGCGATCCGGCCCGAGGGTAACAGCGGGAAGACGTGGCCAGCAGAGCAGTGAAACCTTACGACGGCAGCAGCCGGGATCGAGACCAGGCTAACCGGAGGGCGAGTCGTACCCCGGTGGGACCGGCTGNTAACGGTGACGGTAACCGGGGCTCCGGGCGCCGCCATCTCACCCCGCCACAGGAAAACCGTGCTGCGGGCGCTTCGCGGGGCGCGCCGGTTCTGCGTCACTTCCGCCCCAGGCCAGGAAGGGGTGGTGCGGGAAGGTCATGACGTCACGGGGGGCACGGCTGGGGCTCCCCTTTACCGGCGTTACCGGGGATCGATGGCAGCGGCCGCCGCCGGCTTTGCAAATGCAGAGGGGAAATAAGCGCTTCAGATCCAGGCGCATCTGCTCGGGGCCCTTCCGGGAGAGGTGGTGGTGGTGGCGGAGGGTTCCCCGGAGGGGCAGCCGCGGCGGCTGCCCCTCTCAGACCCTCCGTCTACTCCCGCCTCTCGGTACCGGAGCCCGGCCGGGCTGCGGCCGGTGAATTAAAACCAGCAGGTTTTCATAGGCCGGTTTTTGTCGCTGCGCCGAGCAGCTCCCGCCAGCAGCAGAGGCAGGGCAACAGCGAGCCCGGCAAAACCGCGAGGCAAGGGGACCTGCTTTGGGGATCGGCAAACTCCACCTCTGGCCCAGGACCTTGGTAACAAGGGCGGGCAGGTTAAGGCCAGAAACACCACACAAGAAAAAATTCAGCTAATCTACGTGATTTTATGTCTCCATAGAATACATAATGATAACCCTATTTTATTGCAGCTTTCAGGAAGGTCACAAGTACAATGGCATAAAAGTCCGCAGCAGTTTAAAAATCGCTTTCGATTTTATCAAATAAGCATAGTAATAAGGGAGCTATTTTACAGAGTAAGAGGCAACATACAGTCTTAGTCTTAAGAAAGAGAAACATAATACAAAGTCAAAATAAACCTCAGCTATCAAGAGCCACCACTACTCTTCACGTATTACTTTGTCCGTAAGACACAGAAATCAAAAACTATTAGACTGACAGCTGCCACTGAAGGGAACTGTGCCGAATTTTTCCATTAATAGAAAAGTCAGTAGTAGAACAACTTTCTTCAAAGAAAGAACACCACCAGCCATTCGTATTGCGTTCTAGGATGTAGTGCTATTAAAGTTACACTGGAAGGACAAGTCCTCCAGGATTTAAAAAAAAAAAAATAAAAAAAAAGTAAATCTTGATTTGTAAAGTGTAGGTTATTACATCCATTGTGCTTTTGAAACATTTATGTTGCAGGAATCTTTGGCAATCCAAATTCATCCACCAAAACACCATCCTGTAAGAAAGAAAAAGAAGCAACAAGTTAACAACTCTCCACTCACCAGAACATTTCACAAAACTTTCCTCACAATTTCTAGCAAGTGAGATATCTGTAATTGTCACTGTGTGACAGCTGGGATCAAAATAAGCTGTTAACGGTCCACTTGCCATCTGACAATCATAGAATGCCCCAGGTTGGAAGGGACCTCCGAAGGTCATCTAGTCCAATGCCCCTGCAGTGAGCAGGGACATCCTCAATTAGATCAGGTTGCTCCAACCCTCATCATGCCTGACCTTGCAGCATTCAGTACACAGTATTTTCTCTTATCTAACATCCAAAACACATAAAACACTAAGCACAAAATACGAGAGAATCCAAGTGTCAAGCAACTGACACAAATGTGATTCATCCAAACCAAAAAGAAATATACACATTCTGCTTTCCAAGAGGAAAGGACTCACTTTGTTTTTCGTGTCAGTAGGAGTGACCTCTGGGATTGCTGGAGCAGATGCAGCTTCATCTAAGTAGGAGTTGTCTTCATCAGCTAAAAGCTCATCACCTAAGGCATCCAGTTCTGAAATTGATTACATTGGTTGAAAGATTGTGCAAGAAATTCCTTTTGCAAAAGGAAAGTTGCTCATAGGGAGAAACAGGGTTCACACTGAACACTTGTACTCATTTAGTAGGACTTCACCATCAGTCAGGGATACACACACACACTTCATTGTAGCATTCCACTGGTGTGTAGCTCTTGTTTGTTTCATACACTTGTTACTGCTCTTAGCACCCTTCTCCCCCCCCATTTAAATATAATTGACTAATGAAAGTTAAAAATCACTGTATGATGATTTCTACATTCATCCTCCACTTCCTAACCTGCTTCCAAGTCATCTTCGTCAATCTCTGGTGTTCCATAGCTACGACTCAGTGCCTCCTGGACTTCATTGGCTTCTTCCATCATATCCTCTAACTGATCTTGTATGTCCTGAAGCAAGAAACAATTTCAACTGGTCCATATTTAATCGTTTTAGTTAAATCTATCAGAGCCTGATGAAATTCAGTTTAGTAATTCCAACAATACAAGGCACTCCAATTTTTTAATGCAGAAACCATTTTTTGAAGCAGTATTAGTACAAGACACATGCACTCAGCATTATAGCGTGGCTTTAACTACTATTAGAATTATAATATGGAAAAACGTATGAAGCAGAAAAAGAGGAACCTTGAAACAATATCTCGGCAAAATCCTTTTGTTTTCAGTGTTCTTCAGTGTGAACTGAAATCCTCTAATAAATTACCCAGGGTTCAGCATTAACTTGAATATTAGGAGCGTAAGAAATCTAGAGAAATTAAATCTAGAGAAATAAGCACTAGCCTAAGTTGTGCCACAGCAAAACTGAGAAGATCCTTTAGCGTACCTATTGGCACTGTACTTGGGTACAAGTAAGGAAGTAACACTTGCCTAACAGTTTACAACGCAGGCCATACATAGCAACAGGATAGAAAAGAGAACTTAAAAGGAATTCAACGATGCCATTTGATAAGACTTTAAGTGCAACATACTTTAAATTATGGTGGGGGTTTTTTTAATGCATTTTTCTGAAGACAGGGCCAGGCCTTGCAGACATCATAAAAATACATTCTTTTGTTTGGTTTTATTTGGTGAGGTCTTTTCGGTTGGTTTTGGTTTGACATTTTTTTATTTGTTTAGCTTTTTAATTAGGCACTAACTTGAACCGAGGGAGGAAAGGACTAATCTGCATGTTGCTAATAAGAAAAAAAGAAGACAAAAAAAGCGATAGCAGAAAGTATTCACCAGCCTTTATGCTCAAGTGCAGAAGAAAGGCAGAGAGAGATTACAAAGATAGCTCAGCAACAGAACAACCACCAGAGCAATATGGCCAACAACTGACTGTGCAGTACCAGAGAAATCAGGAAGGAATCCTGATGGTGGTCCCATAAAAAAGGCAGGCAAACTCATGTGAACTAAACCAGTCATCTTACCTTTAAATTACATAGTTCACTCATCACTATTTTGTACATTGTTTTTGTTCTTTAATTATTTCAGCTATAGCAGCTCACCTCAATTTGATCGATTTTGACTTGCTTGTAAGCTTTCTTCATTTCTTTCACCCCCAGTTTCATTGCATCAACCTAGAACAGAGTCAAACAACATGCCTGTATCTCCTGCAGCATACACAAACAAAGCAAAAATGAGATGAATATAGTGGTACCGTTGTCTTTGTATCCTTCAGTGCCTGAATAGTGTAATTAGCTTGTTCCATGTTAAAAGACTGCTGTGATAGATTATCCCTCTGCTGTTCATACCTGTTAAAAACAATGCAAATATAATAGCTTTAAAACACCACACAAATTCTTAATTTGTTTTAAAAATTGCAAAATCATCATCAGTAATCTAAAGATAATAATAGATTTTATTTTTTTTAGTTTATTATAAACAGAATAGACAGCTCCACAAAAATCTGGCCATCATGCATTTCTGTGTATTTAAAGTTGACAAAGCTCCTCCTGAACTAAGCTACAGTTTTAACCGCAGTTTTAACCTGCTCACAGAGCAGGTGAGGATAGAGCAAAAGTTGCGATCACTGTAAGCCAGAGATGCGTGCCACTGCTCACTATGGCTGTAAAGGGAACGGAAGAGATGCTGGGTATGCAAACCACACTGGCTCTGCGCTGGAGCTCTGCAGGGCAGGGAGGAGAGAGAGACCAGAGTAGCAAAAGGAAACTCTTAAGGATAACTAAAAAAGAAAAGGAAGACTTCAAAAACCAAGAAATTATCCTTCTCAAAGCTAAACTTGTACCCAACTAAGAATGTAAATATGTCAAGTGAGACATAAAAACGAGAGCATAAGAACTATCAGCGATTCCTTCTTCAAACACCCATGGCAGGAGGAGGTCTGCAAGACAAAGATGTTTCAAATACAGAACAGCTTCTGGACAAGGAATAACTAAATATATTACTGTTCAACAAGATGGAAGAGATGACTGAGGGATGTGATGACAGCCTATTATGAGGGCCCTAGTGACTGTAAATAGGGGAACAACTACCGAGCAAGATTAGCAGGCAGTATAGTAAAAAAAAAAAACAACAAAAAAACACCACAAAAAAAACCCCAAACAAACCTCTGAGAAAAAACACCCCAAAAAACCCCAACCCAGCAATCCCCAAACCAAGCTGTCTTCCTCACAACAACTAACTAAACCACTGCATCCCTTACCATAAGATGCTTTGGATGGTAAAAGTTCACAAATACTTAAGTAACTGAGCAAGACTGAGGCAGTACAATGCATCTGAGGGACATGAAATACAAGATGGCAAGGGTTTGCAGTTCAGGAACTACAGGTCATTCCAGTGAAGCATCTCTGAACACCTGCCATATTCTGAAATTCTTTCCTTTATATTTGTTGCTGGACACTTTTCAAGACAGTAGACCAGACCAGAGGACCATCTATCCTGTCCGTTCTGGGTTTTTTGCATAGACACAATTATTTGCATTACAGGTGCTCAAGTCCTAAAAGGTGTCCACAGAGAACAAGTAAACCAGACCAAGATCATCATATACACAATTTATAGTATTCAATGAATAATATAAAATGAGACACTCTCTCAGAAAGTTTAGGAGCCAAGCCTAGCTTTAATAATGAGCAGATGTAGGTCAGCTTGTCCCAGTCCCAATTCAGATACTCACATAAAAACAAAGCACAAATCTGCCGATGCCAAACCTGTGAGGAGCTGCTCCTGAAAGGCTGGCTAGCTTGTTCACCACTTTTCTTTAAAGAATGCTCAAAAGCAAGAGTACTGGTAAGAGAAACGACAGTGTGCCACCCCCTTAAAGAAAGCAGGCTTTCAGTAATCCCATACCAAGAAAGGTTTAAACTTACATTCGCTTCTGCTTTAGCACTCTCAACGCCTTCTGCTTTACCGTATTCTGAAAGACACAATATTGTTAAATTAGGAAAAATATTTGACTTTATTCTCGATTATGCTGTTTCAACCTAGTGTATCGCATGTAAGTTTTCCAAAAGATTCCTCAGTTACCAGTGCAAGGCATTTAATAATAGGTACATTCTGCATTTGTCCGGCATTAAAGATGAACCAAATAGGCTTGTGTGTAAAACTTCTAATAGAAAATACCTTCAAAATTTCTGACTTTTGAATTGTTTGTTTTAATAAGCGGAATACAAAGTCAAACAGACTACCAGAACCATCCTTCAGCAACACATTTTAATGGTCAGCTTCAAATGATACTGCAAAAGGTACTTTAACAATCCTACTTATATTAGATACGCTTATTAGTAGATAGATTTTCTACTGGGTATTCATCTCCTTACAAAAATGGGGTTTCCTACTCCATTTCTGCATAGTGCAGACCTTTTTTTTCAGCTGCTGAACAGCCTCTCTACCAGACTTACCTCAGGTAACAGAAGGAAAAACGGAAGCAAGTTACTTCTGCCTGAGGCGTTACATTACACTTTGTTAGAAATAAAACCCCAGGAAAACGCTATTCAAAGACGCATATCTGAGAGATGCCTCAGGATCAAAATAAACCTGCAGGACCTCATATCTCATCAGTAGGGCAAGATGCAATTCTAAGAACCTGATGAACTGGCTAAATCACTCTACTACATAACAAGAAGTGCGAGTCACATCCTCTCATGCTTAAAACCCACAGAAGATTCTTACCTTTGCAGGCCCCTCTCTCATCTTCTTCATTTGATCCTTATACTTGACTAGTTCTGCATCAAGCCTAGCGATTTTCTTGTCAATTGACTCAGCTCTGCTATCCACCTTTAACAGACAACAGAGAAAACAAACAGCAAAGCATTCATAAAGGTTTTATTCAAGTGTTGGACAATAAAAAGAACAGCCTCAGTTTTATTATTCCCTAACTGAACTTAGTGGTTTCATAAACAGTTTGAAGTTCTTAGAGAATCTAAACCAGAAACACCTTCTACATGGAATGAAACGAAACACCTCCTACAAGGAGCACAAGGAACATTTTGATGTTTCAGGAAGCTCTGCCGCTGTAATATGTTCTCGTCATTTTGAGATGCTGCCTTGCACGCCCACTCACGTCACGCTCTCTATTCAGGAATTTCTGATAACATTCAGCACCAGGGACTAAACCGGAACAGAAAAGGAAAACCCTAAGCATTTCCTGCTGTACAGAAGAGGGAGGGATGTGTTCAGCAAAGCCAGAGGTTTATTTTGCCCAGACTTAACTATTTTTTCAGAGGTGCTTGACTGCTTTGCCAGAGAGATGCTTTTCCCATCACCTCCCACAAAGGGAGCCAGGACGCAGCAGTTCCACTGGTAGCCACTCTGAATTCCTGCTGTGCTTCTGCTCCCAATGCCAGTAGTCTCTGCATAGCTCAGTAAGAGCCCTTCAGCAGTCGGCCCTGACAGCCCTGGTGCAAAGCAAGCTTCCACAATGAGAGCTCGGTGGTATCTTAACCCTTCTGCATATGAGGGCTAAAGGTGATAATTATATCACCAAACATGGGTGTAGAACATTCCAACCGCATACACATGCATTAAAAAAAATAAAAAAGAAAGCCTCCTTAATATGAACCAACTATCACAGCATTTTTGTGGAAAAAAAAAAATAAAATAAAGCTTATTAACGTCTCATTTCAAGAAGCCTCTCTAGGGATTAGAATACAATGACATTGCAATTATAGCACGACACCAGACAGTGAAAATTTACAATTTTGACTTGCTACGAGCGTGGCTAAACATGTATAATTATGCAGATTTTCATTTTGGGGTCTGAATGATCCTTTCAAATCTCTGCTCTATGACAGCAACATGCATTCGCCAGAGGCATCCTGAGCAAAACACCGGATATGAACGCTCCACATAAGACAAAGTGCCTGGGCACAGCTGGCATTGAAAAAATTGTATTAAGCTTGCTATTATGACAAACATTTTAATAATAGCAAGAAAAAAAAGAGATATTTGCGACTTTAAAACACCAGTAGCTTCCAAGTGTAGCACCTCCTCCACATCATATCAGCCGAACACATCTTTCTTCTTCACAGGGGAAAACCAGTTACTTGGTTTATTTATATAATGATTCTTTTAGGCAGTACTAGCAGGAAATAGAGGTAGAGCCTCCTGAATGAATTACATTAACATTTCACACAGGCCTTACGCAGGACCTCAGTTTTCAAAAATTAGAACAGAGAGAAGAGGGGAGAATGGACTTAATTTATCCAAAAGAAAACTAGACTGTGTATTAGGACTGGCAGAGCTGCTTTCTGTTATTGACAACCAAGGCACACCAGGGTACAGGTCATTGCTACAGAAGGGCCCCATTCTAAACAAAAGGAAGTGATGGTGATATCTCAAATCCCTATTAAACAAAATTGCAGCTTATTTAAAAAAAAAAAAACCACAAAGAAAACAGAATATCACATATAAGACTGACTTTTAACCTTGTGTCACTATCGTTAGCTTCTTTTTCCTGTTTCCCACCATTCAGAAGGACCCTCAATTTGAAGGGTTTTTTCAAAGAAGAAAAAGTAAAAACACCACCAATGCCACAGTTCCTGATGCATCCTTCCTCCTACCAGCCTCATGACAGCTTTGAGTCATCTGACTACGCCCAGACAGCAAGGATAAAAAACAAAATCTGCCCATTAGCGCAACGTGGAGGCAAGCACGGCAGACACAGCAAGAGCGTGAGCAGAAACTCAGCACGTAGCTAGCAACCAGCCGTGGAAGAAAAGTAGGGAGAAGTGTTTCCTGCTTTTCAGTAAACACTTCAGATTAGTGATTTCACAGAAGCAGCTCTTTAAATGCAAAAATCTTGAATATTTGAGATATCTTAAGGGTGATCCTTCTTACAGAAGAAGAAAAAAAAGTAGTGCACTGTGTGCTGATCTTACTGTATTCCGTCATACTACTTCTGCATATACAGGAAGGAAGAGGCATAACTACTGCCTAAGAGTTGTCTACGTTTTTAACAACTGGTAGTTGCCATCCCCTGTGAACATTAACCATTGCTCACAAATATAATCATTCCTAACTGCCATTTAACAGCTAATTACCACTGAAGTAATATGGTAAAAGATTTAAAAAGCAACTGGACTCTTTCAAAAGTTACAACAAGATGTGTCTAAAATTGACAGTAACACAGCAGTGGTATTTACTTGAGTCTCCAAACTGTTGAATTTAGCATGCTAAAGAAACAGTGCAAATTCTTTTTTTAACATCTCACACAACTCTCTTCAATAGTAATTCACAAGCAATTTAAGATTAAAAAAATAAATAAATCTAGTGATATCTCTAATCCTTTAACAGGACCTGTAGTAGAGACTTCGCTATTAAGAAAATGGCTTGAAAACACAGCAAGTCTCTCACACATCAGAGATTACTTGACGTAGGCTGGTACACAAGGTTTCTTGATAAACTTCAAACTTGTAAAAGGAAGTACGTTTCTCCCCACACTTACTACCACACAGAACTGTTGCAGATTTTAGCTCCATCCACAGAAACTGTCAAAAAGCCAACCGGGAGCTCAGTAACGACAGCAGTGGTTTATAGACTTCCTGGCACCACAGAGCTGTGCTTGGAGCCAGCCCTTCATCTCTCAACAGCTGACCGACACCGGCTCTTGAGGTCTTATCTGGAAACCCACCCCGTAACTCAGCATTGGTCGCCAAGTCACCACACATGTAAAACAGACTTGAAACTCTGCTTTTCAGTTAACCTGCTCAGCCAGATTTTCAGAGAATGTAGTTACAAACAACTAGAAGAGGATCAAAACTGCCTGCAGCTCCTGGTGGGTGGTGGCAACAACCACGTTTTTGGGGAATAAAAAAAAATACGATAAATTCCTGGTGTTGGCGGTCAAAGTAGCTACTTAAATTACACTTTTATGTACCCCACAAATCCACTGGGATTGAACAAGTTCCTAGTGGAAGACAGCTTACCGGCTTATCTACATCTGGCTGGTTTTGTTACAATTTGTCTCAAGATTAGAAAATAAGCATGAACTTGGAACTGTCAAAATCAGGCCTCCACAATCTCACTAACATAGAGTTGGCTGCCGTGAGGAAGAGATTTCCTGATCTTCTGCTTATAGCACTGAAATGGCAAATTAAAGTATTAATAGCACTATCTCAGATCGATTTGGGAGCTCGAACCATCCACCAAAGCATTCACTGGTAACAACAGGAAAACTCATCCTGATTTTTGAGCATATACTTTATTTACTGTTCTAACTAAATGTGCTTGGAGCTTTGCTTGGGTTCAACAGAGCTAAAAAGCAGTGCAGATTCTTCATCAATAAAATCACATACTGGGAAAACCAGTAACTATGACCACTTCTCTCCTCATCCCGGCCACTGGCATATGCAGGAGACTGAAGAGCACAGGTTTGTGTAGGTATCACTAACAAATATTAGGTATTTAACTTAAATTGTCTCTTCACTGGGTAGCAAAAGAAATCTTCTGGGAGAAAAACAGTGATTTTTCCACAAAACCTTTTTGTTGTCAGATTCCAGAGACAATGATTAGTTAGCCTTAGGTAACCTCCATTTATACCCCAACCGTTAATGGCCTTTCACCTCACTTTATTAACCACTCAAATACTCAAGACCTCTGTGTTTTTTCTGCACCTTTTTAAATTAGTTTATAACAGAGAGAGCTATAAAAACATACCATACTTTTCACATATTAGAAGTCAAGAAAATAAGAAACTACAAACCAACAAGATTAACCTTTCTGTAACTTTTTCTTAACCTTCTTTTCAGACAGGCCAACCTGACAACAGTTGTAGTAGAATACTTCACATCCTTCCTCAGCATTTCTTTCTTGGTCTGAGCTTATTTAACCGTCCATATGCACATATCTTCACCATCAATTCTCCAGCAAGCTTCTCTGTAGTAGATGGACTTTATCAGAAGGTGAGATTTGTCCTCCCACTTTCTGTAGTGAACAAAGGGGCTGGTTTCCTTGCTCCTGTCCCACAGCTTGGCACGGCAGGAGTTAGCCAGGACAACCAGAGCAGTGAAGTCCTCAGGTAGACATACTGAAAATATCCACACGGCTGTAAGGAGAGCCAGGCCCTACACGCACACCGTGTGCATCCATTTATGGGATGCGCTCCTACACACAGGCACGGGTGGATGTACACACACGTGTGCTTACCAGCACACATGTACACTGATGCTCCCTGAAAGACACATGTGTACATATACACACACTGTGCCAAAGCATAGCTAGGTACCTATGTACATTCAAGCATATCTATACATGCACACACACGGAGCGATGCGGACACGTCCAGCACACAGCTGTGCCTCCCTCCACACACTTACTGCTCTCTACAACCACCTGAAGGGAGGTTGTATTAAGGTGGATGTTGGTCTCTTCTCCTGGGTAACCAGTGATAGGACAAGAGGAAATGGGCTTAAGTTGCATCAGGAGAGGTTTAGGTTGGGCATTAGGAAATTTTTTTTTACTGAGAGAGCAGTGAGGCATTGGGACAGACTGCCCAGGGAGGTGGTGGGGTCACCACCCCTGGAGGGTGCAAAAAACGTGTAGATGTGGCGCTTCAGGACATGGTTTAGGGGTCACGATAACGTTTAGTAGACGGTTAGACTTGATGATCTTGAAGGTCACTTCCAACCTTAATGATTCTCTGAGTCTATGACTGGGCTGCAGAGCGCACACCTGTGCACAGGCGCACACTGCCGCGCACATCCACACACACATCCACCCACCCACCTCCACATGCACATCCACACATCCATCCATCCACCCCCACGCGCACATCCACACACTCATCCATCCCCACGCGCAGCAGCGCACAAACAGGCACCCTCCGCGCGTGCCTCNCCCCGCCCCGCCGCCGGCCCCGCCCCGCCGCAAGCAGTTGTCTCAGCGGCGCTCCCCTCAGACAGGGCAGCGGGACACAGGGAGCGAGGGTCGGTGGTAGCGGTGCAAAACCGCGCTTTGTCCCTCACCGCCTACCGTGTAACGACACGTACAGCGCTGGGCTTGCAGCGCCTGTCCGAAATCCTGTCGCCTCCTAGAAAGATACCTTTGAAGTTACATCAACACGGATATTTTGCTTATTTTCTAATACGAAAAAATCCCAGATGTAGAATGTTCCCTGTAAGATCGGTTCGTCTGATCTGTTAAAAAGTAATACCACGAAAACATGTGAAGCAAAAGCATACCGTTCTATTTTATTTATTTTTTATATTAAGAACCCTTTAGTTTTTGTACAGAAGTTACTGAGGACCCAACATATCTTTAGGCTTCACCCACTGATCAAACTGGTCCGACGTAAGGAATCCCAGCTTGATAGCAGCTTCTTTTAACGTCGTCCCTTCTTTGTGCGCAGTTTTGGCAATTTTGGCCGCTTTATCGTACCCTGTACCAAACCAAAACCAACAAGTTAGCCGTCTGCAGTTCCAGAAGATTTGTTAGAGGTGAGAAAGAGGTGGGACACTTGGCCTTTGGAGAATTAATTTCATAGATACAGCAATTACTAATTAACTCAATTTGCAGTGAGCGAGCATCATGTTTACATCTACTCCTTCCCTGAAGGGGAGGAACATTCTGTTATTCTGGCCTTAATGCATTTAGGTCATTGTTTTATGTGACTTCCTCCTTTTAAAAGAAGTATCTTGTATTGGAATCTTTCCCTTTTCATTACTAGTTGTCAGATCAGGGTGACAGGTACACAAATTCTCCCGTTCTCCTTTTTTTTTTTGACCCTCATCAGGGTTGTTTTTATAATGCACTGGTATGGCTGCTGCAAGGAGGGCATGTCTTTTTCACATGTAATACTAATTGGTGACACTGAAGTAGATGAACTCTGGGCCTGAGCCCTGACTTGGTCTCTTAAATATCATGACAATAAAAATAATGTGCACAAAAGTAATGTTACTGCAAAATATTTCAGTGTAATGTTTTGAGAAAGTTTCTGAGCCTTAAACCTACCTATATGCGGGTTCAGAGCTGTTACCAACATCAGAGATTCACTCATCAGTTTGTTGATCCTGTCTGTATTGGCTTGGATTCCAACTACGCAGTTGTCGGTGAAAGAAACACAAACATCTCCAAGAAGTCTTGCAGAGTTTAAAACATTTTTAATCTAAAAAAAAGACAAAACAAAACCCAACTATTACATTTGGACATTAACAGCTGCAAAGTCTGGCACATTAGTTCACAACCAGTGCCCCCCCGACAACAGCCACTTCTTTAACAGTTGGCTGTTTGTAGAAAAGGAGAACAGTGGAGAGTACACCCTCCTCCTCCTTCAGCAGGGTAAGCTCAGCCACTCCTATTTTAAGGAATTTGTGAGAAGCACTGGGTAGCAGAACCCTTGCACAAAGACGACCACAGGATGTATAATCATTTTGGTACAGCCCCTCAGCCTCCTCTTCTCAGACTGAACAACCCCAGCTCCCTCAGATGCTCCTCGTAGGACTTGTGCTCTAGGCCCTTCACAAGCCTCACTGCCCTTCCCTGGACACGCTCCAGCGCTTCTAGGTCCTTCTTGTAGATTTTTCTAACAAGAAAAACCTCAAACACTCTCCTTTTATTTCTATTTAGTATTAGGATTTTTTCTGAAAGTCATCTTAATTCTTTTGAAACGATGGTCACTACCCTAACTGACATCTATGCTATTCCTTGAACGTCTTATACATAGTTCTCCACAATCTTGTGATTCAATGCTGTTGTTTATAATCTTTTCCTCAATTTCCCCTCTGTTTATTTTCCCTTCTTGGTTTTAAGAAAAAAAAACAAAAAAAAACCCAAGAGCCCAAAGAAGAAAAGAAGAATTATGACTTGGTGTGAAAGCATCCAAATTTCTGTACAAGGTGATTTGTAACATTCAATTAACTTGAATTTTTTTCATTAAATATACAGGAGCAGCAGTATGTACCTTGGCGTATCCCACTCACCCTGTAAAATGCAGACATTATTGTAAATACTGAAGACTAAGCATTTACAATTATACATGACTCAATTGCCAAAAGCATGTAATCCTTTGGTATTTAGCAGTAACAGAAATTAGTAACAGATAGTTGTTACAGAAAAAAAAATCCTATTATTTAGCTAAAATACAAAATTCTCTTTAGCTTTGTACAAAATTTAGTCTCATTGTTTTCCTCTCTCCCATCTTTCTTAGACTGATAAGCAGACATCGTTCAGATAAAAGCTTATCTGCATAAGATAGTTTCACATAAAAAAGATCACCAGTTCCCTGTCAAAATAACAAGGACTTACCATACTGAAGAATAGAATTTGTTCTCACAATTTATCAACTCCTCTGGTGCTCGTACCGATCAAATATTCACTGAGGGTTTTTCCCCCATGAGTTATACAATTACACAAACAATTATTTCAAAAGTCCTGCATATTTGAAACTTACCATCATGGGCTTAAAAACATTCAATTCAAAGTGTCCATTGCTGCCTCCTACAGTAACAGCAACATGGTTTCCCATCACTTGGGCTGCCACCATCGTTACAGCTTCACACTGAGTAGGGTTCACTTTTCCTGGTTGTGGAAGGGAGAGAAAAAGGTTACCAAAGGAGGAAGGAAAGAAAAACAAACACAAAATCCCAAACCCCAGTAGTTTCCTCATTGATCAGATCACATTCAACAGAGTATGTTTTCTAGGAGGCAGCATGTCTTACTTATCTGTACCTGTGCACCACAGGAAATAAGTAATTTCCAGAAATGATATTAAATTGACCGCATTATTCCAGTAATTCAGTGAGGATTTTTAAAATGGCCAGGGTTGCTTTAAGCAGTCTGAAAATGAGAGCTGGATCAAATGGGCATGAGCTAAGCAGCTGTTAATTACCACAGTTCTTAACAGTCAAAAGATTATAGTCTGTCTTTACTCATGCAAGTAGGCATGTCGGGTAAATCACTAACAAATCTTAGTCGACCTAAGGAAAGTACTAATAATTTGCTAGAATTACTCTGTAATTAGCACATTATGTTTACTTTGTCAGGAAAAAAACCACCCAAACCAAATTGAAGTGCATCCTAACAAGTTTTATGGATCATTTAATTTCTAGAAATAATCCTAATAAGAACATTATGTGTTTTGGTTTTTTAATAAGCCAGATATGCTTACAACCTGCTTCTTTCATAATTTATGATACAGGAAAAACATGCTAAGAATAGTTTTGGGTGTACAATATTTATATATAAATATTTTTTTAGGGGAGAGGCAAAGAATGATTAATAATATTATTTGGTCCTTTCTTATCCTCTCATACAACTGGATCATTGCAGAAGGGAAAATGTAAGTACATAACATAACTAATTAAATTAGGAAGTAAAGCCAGAAGTTAATTTATATCAAGATATTGCTACTATTCATTTCAGAAAGGCCTTTACATAAAAACTGTAGAGATCTGGCAATTCTAAAAGAAGATTTTCGGAAGTATGCCTGTATTAATAAACTCATTACATTCACAGACAGTTCACTCTCCTCCACAACCTTGCCACCACGCAGCTGTGCAGCAAGTGTTTTTATGAACACAAATTTTTGTAAAATATGTCAGAAGAGTTGATTCATGGACTTAATGACATTTCTGGTGGTGGCTGGTAAATACCTGCTAAGAGTTAGCGATCCAAACCAAAAGAAACTGGCCATTTATCTCTGTACCTGGCATGATGCTGCTTCCTGGTTCATTTTCAGGCAGGATGAGTTCTCCTAGTCCAGAGCGTGGTCCAGAACCCAGGAAACGAATATCATTAGCTATTTTCATCAGACTACAGGCTACAGTGTTCATAGCTCCACTGAGTTCAACTAGAGCATCATGAGCTGCAAGAGCTTCAAACTTATTTGGAGCAGTGACAAAAGGCAAACCTACAGGGAGGAAACCATGTTGCTATTAAACCAGTGAGGCACTTCCCTGAAGACATTAACCAGACAATCAAAACACATGATTAGCTTAATAATAATAATTTTTAAAAAATACTAACACTGTAAGATCATCTTCTCTAGACCTTCCTCACAGATGCGTTTCTTAAATTCAATACAAAAGACACAATAAAGGTCACTAAAATACAGAAGAATATGAAATCTGAGCATCTACCCACAACAAAGGCACAAATTCCAAGCTTTCACACTGTGCTGCATACTAAGCATTGCTTTGCACCACATTATTTTGTGAATGTCAGTAATCTCTGGCAAGTTGGCCCAAATTCATCTATTGCTTATATTAAATCAAATCAGAGTCTTTAGATTGTCAATTGCTGTGGTGCTTTCTCTCAGTTATGAAAACAGAGGTTTTTGCAGCACCATGCAGGCATTAAGATAAATAGAAAGTAATCATGGTGGAAGTAGCTACTTAAAAGAAAAAAAGATACATCCCAAGTATAAGCACAGGAAGGGAACAACAAACCAGACAGAACATGTGAAAGCTGATTCAGGCTCAGGAGGATGCCAGAAACTGCTGCCAACAGCAAGAGCACAGGAGCAATGGAAACAACAGCTCAGTTTACAATAACCAAATGCCTAATATATAAGGCTAGGTTCCAGAATGAAATATGTCTCTCCAGGTCTTTGCGCTGGAAGAAAAGCCTCAGTAGAACTTCGTTAATGGTAACAGATACCGCTAAGGATATGTGCAGAGGTGCTGACCCTGGGCTGGATGTTTGCCACACAGAACTACTGGTCTGGGCTTACATTGCCAGTTTAAACAAGAGGAGCATAACACCATTTGCCAGAGAAACAGCACAATTTCTATTGTGTTTTGCAGTTCCTGCCAAACACCAAATCTCACCCAGTTTTCAGGGGCTTCTGAATTGTGTAGCTGCCTTCTCAGCTGCACAGATCATTCTGAACTTTCCCTTTTGCCCTCCCCAATGAACTTTCCCTGTAAGAACATGTGGAACTTCAATAGTCTGCCCTACTTGTTTTAAACTCATCCAGCCTGCCCCTATGGACACCTAACAAGCATCAATGTGGGAGAGCTTCCTGACACCACCAATGGCTTCTTCAAGCACCAAAACAAGCCCTGTACTGCTTATCACTAGCTGTTGCATATGTCAAGTTACTTCTTTCCTCTCAGGGCCCAAGGAAGTTTTGATCCTCTCTACAAGACAACGAGTAATAAATCCATTAAACAAAAATTCTGTTGATAAGCAGTTCCAGATTTTACAGCAAATTTAAATGACAGACACAGACATTCATTTTGGGGTCATTTAAAAAACCGATACTGTGACATCGAAGATCTGATTTACAGATCAAAAACTCAACAGCTCTGTAAATCCAGTTTTAAGATCTATAAAGACACCACCTAACTTTTACTCTTTCACATTAAAAAATGTAGTGGCTTTGGGAGGGTTTTCCTCCCTTCTTTTGGGCCAAGTCACTGTAGATTAAGAGAGCCAGAGGAGCAAAGAGAAAGAGAGAAGCATCACAGCTGGGCTAATAATAGAAGCCAGAAACTGTATCCATCTCCAATAAGCCTTGCTAAGAAAACATGGTAATTTCCGTCACTTTCAATGCACTGAGTATAATTATAAAAATATACTGCATGAAAAATCCTAATTATAAGGCATACAACATATGGCATGAACAGGAAGTTTCACGTTGAAATATAAATAGTATTTGACCTTATGAGAAGTACGGAAACTGAGTTAGTTTGAATTTGACTGTATGTTTCATATACTGTTTTACTGATAATTCTGAAATATCATTCCTCACCTGTCAGTTCAGCCACTTTAGCAGCAACTTTCTCAGCAAAGCCAATTCTGGTGTTTAATCCGGTACCAACTGCAGTCCCGCCAGCTGCCAGCTGATACACCCTTGGCATGGTTGACTCGATCCGAGCCACACCATATTTAATTTGTTGCACATAGCCACTAAATTCCTGTGAAAGAAAGGAGGACGAAGTAAAGGAACAACAACCAAGAATAAGCATCTAGAATTATTTAGATTTTTAACATAATTGGACTAATTTGCTTAAAAATATGGAGGCACTGAACTTCATACAAATGGGAAATCTTAGTATGTTTTCATTAAGAAGAAAAATTTACATATATTAGAATGCTGCTCTCACAGTATGAACAATTATAAAAACGACTACATACAACAAGATGTATTAACAAGGCATCATAATCTTGCCTTTTACAGAATCCTAGAATGATCTGGGTTGGAAGGGACCTTTAAAAGTCATCTAGTCCAACACCTCCTGCAGGGAGCAGGGACACTTTTCACTAGATCGGGTTGCTCAGAGTCCTGCCTAACCTGACCTTGAATGTTTCCAGGGATGGGGCATCTACTACCTCTTTGGGCAACCCATCTCAGTGTCTCATCACCCTCAGTGTAAAAAGTTTCTTCTTTCTCTCTAGTCTAAATCTACCATTTTAGTTTAAAACCATTACCCCTTGTCCTGTCATGTAAGGCCATGCTAAAAGGACCATCCCCATCTTTCTGATAGGCCCCCTTTAAGTACTGAAAGGCCGTAATAAGGTCTCCCCCAGATCCTTCTCCAGGCTGAACCACCTCAGCTCTCACCCATTCTCAGTTGTGTACTTAGCAGGATCTAAATACAAGGCAAATCAGCTCCAAGATTAAATTAACATTCTCAAGGTACAATTAGAGAAACGGATCTCATGCTTTTTTAACCTAATTTTAATTAGTAAAAAACCCACCTGTGCATTCTTGGAAAAAAAAACAACCACAAATTTTACATGCATTTTTCAGTTTAAATTAATCCATTACCAGGTTAATGTAATACAAGACATTCTTGACAATATGACAGCAAACATATACAGATATATACACACACAAGATCCTGTATCAAGGATTTTCGTTCAAAATACTCAGTAGCTTTGCGTGTTGGCAGAACCTCATTTATATAAGTTTACAGACTACCTACCTTCTTCCTTCCAATGTCAGTGTAATAGATGTATCACATCATATTACTTGGTAATGGAACATAATTTAAAAATAATTTACATCTTACCACTGTTAGAAGTAAAACATACATTTTCTTCATTTTTTTTTTCCATGTATGATACAGTAATCAGAGTACAGCATCCAGCAAACTCCAATAAAGATGAAAATACTCTGAGATTCAGCTAGTCTCCTATTATTTCTCTTAAGCTATCAACTTAATTTAGGCCTCCTCAGGTTTGCCTCAGTTTCCTCCAATATACTCACAAGAATTTTCCAAACAAATACTTTTTTTTTTTTACCTGTCCAAGAGTAAGTGGAACAGCATCCTGTGTATGAGTGCGCCCTATTTTTATGATTTGGGAAAACTCTTTGGATTTCGCTTCAAGTGCATTCTGTAGTTTCTTTAGTCCTGGTAACAACACCTCATTCACCTCCTGGGCAGCAGCAATATGCATTGCCGTTGGGAAAGTGTCATTTGAACTCTGTGAATAAAGTTCAAGACATTTATTTACAAGCTTTTCTCACCATCGCTGTTGTAAGATGTACATTTATAGCTTTATTTTATAAACAAGAAGAAACTAAACTAAGAGTAAGAAACTTAGCAGTGTTCACAAGTCTATATGCAGGAATAAGCAAATCTTTCAAATTCCAGTCCCATAGCTTACTCAAAATCAACCTTTTATAAATATACACACAGAAAGTTAAATCGAATAGATTGTTCACAATAACAGGGACAAAAAAAACATAATTACTGTACCAGTTATGAGATATGGGTAACAAATGGATGGATGATTTTAAAGGAACTGTAGGTGACTTTAAAACACCTCTATGTGCTTTGATAATGTTAAAACAGTAGTTCCCAGGATATGGACTAAGCACAAAAGATCAGGAAGGGATACAACCAAGTCAGTGGCTTAAACTTCAGCTAATCTGAAGGAAATATCAAGAGTGAAGTATAATAAAAATGTCTACCATTAGCCCTGGGTAAAAAAAAATAAATAAACGAAACAGGTATTTCTTTTGCCAGTTACAACTAGGGATGAATTAATCTGTCACTAATGAGTTCAAAGTTTTTAAACTAAAAAGCTCATACTGTCACTGACAAACATTTTAAAGTTCATTTAAACTGAAAAACCTGGAAAACCGCTGCCAAAACTGCACACAAACCTTTTTTTTTTTTATATATCTTAACTGCGGCTATAAGAGAATTTAAAATTGACAATGAAAAAACATACTTTTGACATAAAAAAAAGAAGTATAATACAAGTATAATGACCTGGCTTTTGTTAACATGATCATTTGGATGTACTGGGGTTTTGCTCCCCAGTTTGCCCCCCATTATCTCAATGGCTCTGTTGCTGATGACTTCATTGACATTCATATTGGTTTGAGTTCCAGACCCAGTCTGCCACACCACCAGTGGAAAGTGGTCATTTAATTTTCCTTCAGCTACCTATAGTGGGAAAAGAGAGAAAAGTTGTTCTACTGGAACAAAAAAAAAAGGCGTTAAAAAGCATAAATGTGAGAATTTTACAGCTATCGTTAAAATAATGTCCTCCATTATGTTTGTAAATATTACATATAACAATTGTGAATTTATACGAGAATAATTAAGACAGTTTGACATAATACCAGATATTAAAAGGGCAAAAAACCTTTGCTATGCTTTTTGCTGGTGCTGAATGGAAGCACAGACTTACAAGTAAGCTTAAGTATGAAGATGAAACAGCCTAGCGACAGAGAAACTTTTGGGAGTGAAGATGGTCTTCAAGATGCAATTACTTAAGAGACTGGAGACGTCCAAAAGGGAAAAGCTTTGCTTGGCATGTCAGACTGCATGTTAGCTGAATGAATTGAGATGCCATTCCCCTCCTAGTTTTTTTTATACTGTTCATCTGCTAAGAGTCAACACTATGCAAGTAATGAGCAGTCTTAATAGAAGGGAAAAAATACATTCATCTTGTAACTTAAGTATCCAAATATAGTTGAATATTCTATCATTTCTATAAATGTATGAAGTAAAATAGTAAAGCATTAAGTAAATAATTTCTCAATCTGAAAAACAAAATTTATTAACAATAAATGCCTTTTTCAAACAATTTGAGAGATGCAACAGATCTTCCCTCAGACTTCCTATGAAAAGCTTAACAATTACACTAATATTTTGAACAGTTTGTTCCTACCTCGTTTGCTGCCTTTACGATAGCATTAGCAATCTTTGGGTCAAGACCATAATCTTGATTTACTTCAGCAGCTGCTCTCTTCAAGATGCCAAAAGCCCTTATAACTTGAACCTGAGACACAAGAGTAAGTTTAAGTATGTAATTTTTTTTTTATCCAAATGACATTTTAGGAAGATAAAGCACAGGTCTAATTCTAAACAAGACTCCTTCTGAACTTATATCTGGCAGCAGTCCATCAACCAAAACAAAGAGGAATCAGGTCACATGATCTGTGTTCCCACTAATAGTACCATTTCTAACACCAGAATTTCTAACTTGAATTAAAATTCAAAGCAGAAACCTAAGAAGAAGGTATTCACTCTCACATCCAAAACTACGTATACTTAAAGAGAAGAAGTTAACACAGTTTTAAATTACTTACTGGCATTCTTTCTGAAACACCTCCAATCTTGAAGTTCATTGTAGATCTTACAGTCTGGGCACCATAGTATTTGTCATTTGGGACCTTGAGTTCACCAAAGGTATCATATTCTATCCTAAAAGCCTCTTGAGTGGACTATGAAAAATGAAAAAAAAGTGTATTTCAAACACTGGTAAACAGCACATCATTTTTCAATGTAGACACAGTTTAAAAATGTGCAAGAAGGGGAGGAGGGGACAAAACAAAGCCACACAGCTAGTCATAGATATTTTTGTACTTTATATCTTCTAAGTTCAGACATTTTTCTAGTTTGAGCACCTGTCTCACTAGAAAGTGACAACTACTACCACTGTGTAGCCCAGCAGACCCACTGGCAGCACTGCAAGATTTAAGACCTCAGCTGCCCACTGTACAAAACACATCATCCTGACAGAAGACTCGGCTTCTTCTTTTTCAAGAATTACTAACTTATCTTAGAATTTTACAGAATTGGTGTTTTGGTAAAACCAAACTGAAGAACTAGAACAGTAAGTATTCAGGTAGCTTCTGCCCAGTTCACAGACATGTAACACAATCTCGGTCTGAAATCCACACTACACGAGAGACTTCAGAAAAATGCTGGAAGGGAGCAACTGAGTAATCCAGTACCAAGTTACTGACAGTTAATTATCTTTTTAAGCCCGACAAACCAGGAACACAGTTGCTCTAGCTGTGCAACACCAAGAAACTGCATCTAGAAATATTTTGTGCAATATTTATGTAAAGCAGTATTTCTGTATCACGTATACACCTGGCATGCACTGTTATCTAACACACCAACTTTAGCTGACATAAACCAACTAGAAAGGGATTTTTTACTTTTTGTGAAGCAACACATTCATTTGTGATGATGTGATCACATTCACATGTAGCTCAAGAAAGATTATGGGACTGGGCAGGAAGCAAGAGCAGCTTACTCTTCCTCTCCCCACACTTTGGTCAGTGAAGTCTCAATATTCTGTGAGAAAGGTATTTATCCTTCCCCAGAGGAGGACATTACCCTTTTGCAGCGCCTTCAGGAAGGGGGGAAAAAGTCTTTTTCTAATTTTTTAATCATAAATGGAGTAAAACAGTCCCAGCTCCATAGGCAGGGTGTGTGTGTGTATACATATATACACACACACACACACACTTCACGCTGGGCTCTGACCTAACCATGACCCTCAGGGGTGAGTCCTTGGTATAGCTCTATCAGAGCATCAAGTCATTGCTGCAGAACAGCAAAAGAAGAAATTCAAATGTTGGAAACTATTAAGAAAAGCAGAGGACACAAGGAGAAACATCATGGTGCCACCACGGTTCATTTGCACACTGAAGTCTTTGTGCAGATTTGGTTCTTTAATCTTAAAAAGCGTATTCCTGGAAATCGTCCAAAGAAAGGCAATAATGCTGATAAAAGGCCGAGAACAGCTTTCTTCAGACAACTGACTTATTCAAAAAAGAGACAACTTGGGGTTTGAAGGAAAACACAGGTCAATAAAACCACACGTAGAATGGTGATGATGGGTATTAGCTGCTCACTGTCTCTTCCAATCCAAGAAAGTGGAGCCAACCATCAGGCGAGCAGGAGCCAGGTTCAAAGCAAGGAAAAGGAAGCAATGCCTTGTACAAGGATCAGACGGACAGAACCCTGCCAGCTGATGCGGGGGATGCAAGAAGCCCACACGAGTTTAGGAAGAGTGAGATGAGCGTTCAGAAGAAGGATCTAAATTGGGTTATTATACAGACAAACCACAGACTCAGGAAATCCTCTGATGTGAAAATGAAGAGCCTGGGCCAGAATAAGGAGGAAAGCATCACGTACATTTGTACAGTTCTTACTCTTCCCTAGGTGCCCACTTCTGAAGTCAGGTTGTTTCTCTCTTTTTCTTCATCCATTTTACTTGCTCCTTGCTTGGTGAGTCTGTCTTCTTGGACAGGAGCACAGCTGGTTATTGGGCAGAATATCCTCTCCAGCAGCACAGACTTTGTGCAGAAGCCGGCCGCAGGCCCACATCACGATGGATGGCAAGCTGCAGGCAGCACTGGTGTTGGGGGACGTTCCAGCTTTCTTACTATCCTAAGCAGCGTTCCCAGTCAGGTGAAGACGCTCTGCCATCAGATACTTCAGCAAGTTCCAGAGACACCAGTCCTGCAGGCTTGGAGCACTCTGGCAGAGTAGGTGGTGCATGTCACCCAAGAGAAACTGCAGCGTAGCCCAAAGACAGCACAGGTTAGCTCTCACCGTGCTGTCCCACTCCCCACAGCTGGTGTTTAGACTGACTGTCTCCCAGACACTGCCCTCAGAAGAATACAAAGCTGAGTGTGGACCCATATGCCATCCCGATGTTCTTTAATCCTCTTTATCCTACTTTAATCACAATGCATTCCTTCACATGCTAACAAAACCCACAATATAATCAACACTTTAGTATCTTACTACCAAAAGTGTGTAGTGGGGATGCTTGCGGGTCTTACAGAACGTGTGCAGGTACTAATATTCCAACAGTAGCGATCACTGAGGCGTGGGCTCTGAAATCCCTGCTTTTGTTACTTGGACGCCTTATGTAAGAAGACAATGCCCAGCTTTCCCTAGAGCTGGGTAAGCAGAACCAATTCAGTTCCAAGCCCAGCTCTTGCAGTTCAGCCAGTAGGAGCATCCACACTCAAACAATATAAAAGAAAGTTTAACTACCTGTAACCGTTAGGACAAAAAAGCTAGCCATTGCACAACTGATCCCTCAAACTTACGCAATCCAAATGTCAACAACTGTGAAACAAAGATAAACAGGACCGGTGTCGTCTCCCCCATATTTTTTAACAAATAAATGCTCCTGTTAAAAAGGCTACTTCCCCAGCCAACTCCATGTTACACACATTCACAAACTCCAACAAAGTTAAGGAGGTAAGGTGCTTTAAGTTGCATGTCATTTGTTGGTTAAAAGAGTAACAAATGACATTAGGTAAAGACTGAAGTGATATTTTTCATATATACTAAAGCAGTTAAACATTACTGTCAGACTATAAGGGAGCAGTCTGCAGAAGTCACTGTCTGAATTCTTATATAAAAACCATGGTTTACCCACTCCTTAGAATTCACCCTCCTGAGTGGCTTTATAAGCTGAAGGTGCCAGTTCCCTTATCTAAAAGCAGTTTCTGCAGTCAGTGGTGCAACAGGAGCCCAGTGGTGTCCAGCCTCTGCTCCCCCATCTACAGGAGAAGCCAAAGGGAGACCTAGCAACTCTGCTGCAAGTCGAGGCAAACTCCCATGCTCACTTAGTTTCCATCGTAGCTACAGCAAGTCTCAGCTCAGAACTATTATTCCTCGCCTTTGCAAAACAAATAAATGTATATATACTATTTTTTAAAGAGCCATGGTGTGCTTTGCCTCCCAAAATCCAAAGAGCCCATAGTCCAAAGCTTACAGAGTTAGGCAAACATAACTGTACTTTTGCCTGGCTGCAGGGAACGAACCAGCCAGAACTGATTGCACCATAACGCAATGGAGATATTCAAGTGGCAGAACTGCTTTAACACTATTTCCCATGGAAAAATACATTCTGATTTAAGGATGCAGTAACTTTTAGATGTCAGTATTTCACTTCAAAAACTCACCATTTTTATCACGTCAAAACCAATCTTTAAAAGCCAGCGGAAAATGGAATTTGTGCTCAACTGTCCTCCTTTAGCAGACGAAGAAAGTTTCCATTTTTTAAGTGTTGTTTCATCTTTGTAATATCAATTGAGCCACAAATTCTGAAATTTACTCTTCAGAAACCAAAACCAAATACTGTACAACATTCAGCTGAAGAAGGACTATTATGACCACAATTCCATTTAAAACATCTTGTGCAATTTAGCTTTAAGTTAAGGCAACACAGTAGTCGTACTGTAGAACAACGTGCACCTTTGGTTGTGTCTACACAAGGTATTCCGAAACACAACTCCTGCTGCTGAAAAAAAAAACTCTGCAAACACCAAAAAGTATTTGGTTTGTTGTTATGTTTTAATTTCAATGCTCACTGGTACATTTTTGGTGGACCTCTTGGAAATAACATACAAAGTCTTCCTGTAAGAACCCACGGGCTGCCCGAGTTTCAAATTTGCTGAGGGACGTTTTGCTGTAACTAACTTCTGCTGTTATTTAAACCCAAGCAGTCAGTAACAGCTTTTTACAGGACAGGTCACGTTTCTGATCAGCAAAGATCAAACCACGTACATTTCATGTAGGACTGCAGCCTTTCATAAGTACCAGGTCTTTGGCAAGTAAAGGAAGACCATCAGCTGTAAAGATTTTCTTGGATGATTCCAAACAGAAAAATTAAAACCAGAACCATCCGACAGGCCAATGGTTTTATGAGTTACATAGTCTGCTCTGACACAGGTTTTCTCACACAAGTACGTTTCATTCACCAAGCAGTTTATGCACTCATTGGGAAGCCTTTTTTTTTACTGTTATTTTCTATACTGTAATAAATGTCACAAACTGGGAACTAATGTTCGACTTACATTTATTTTAGTAAACTAAGGAATAAAATTATTAATTAACCGCATCCTAAACATCCCACGTTTTGCTGGAATTCTTCCAACATGCTCAAGTTATCTGCTTATTTTAAGGAGTGAAGCACAGAGATGCACCCGCGACTACGGTTTCGGTGTGAGGTCCCAGCTGTCAGTACTGGGATGGGCAGCTCTTCATCTGAGCGGCTTTTTCATTTCTACACCGAACGGCAGGCAATAAGCAAGTCCCACTCTCGTTTCAGCCCGACAGTCAACCGACCGCACCTGAACCATAACCGAGGATGCCCGCTGGAGGCCACCGGCCGTTCTCGGCGGAAAGCTCGCTAGTTTTCAGGTAGCTCCAGAGATTTTTCAGATACCCTCATTTCTGTGAGGATACAGCTTTTCCTTATTTGCACCTCGGCAGCTGTGAGAGGCCCGAAGCCGCCGCGGAAGCAGCTCCTGCGGTGACACCTTTCCCGCCCGGGCCGGTCGGGTGCCGCCGCTCCCCTCCGCGGCCGTGCTCACGACCCCCAGGCAGC
>VWZK01008672.1:20964-36462 GCA_013396935.1 Baryphthengus martii | reverse complement strand
CCTGCGCAGCCGCCGGCGGAGGGCGGTCCCTCGCCCCCTTCCCGCCCCCACCGCAGGTTCCGCCCGGCCTTGAGAAAAACCCGCCTCCGCCGTGCAAAGCTGCTTTAGTCTAACCTCTTTAAAGAGGAATGAAACCTTGTTTCCTCAGCCTTAACTCTCCCTCCTCAGCAGCTATTCAAGAAGCGTTGTGTTCTCCCTTGGCCTCAAACTAGATTCAAACTGACCAAGAAAAAATGAAAACGATTCAGAGAATGATAAAAAACCCCATTATTTTTAGTCCCCTCTTCCCTTCTCACACAGGCAAGGGTGAGGAAGTCTGGGTCCAGCTGCACCTTGCTGGTGTGAAGTATAGCAACACTACTAGAATAAAACACGGGGTATTCAATTTTTCCAAACACCACAAACAACATTCCAACAGTTGCAGTTTTCCAACAGACAACATTCAGGAGTTGAGAAAACAAACAAAAAAAACTGTCAAAAATTAAGCAATGCCTCCTTCAATTGCAATGTGCAGTGTTACACTTCAGTCCTCCAAGAACTAGGAGTTATTCACAGAAATGCTGCTAGAAGCTGCTCTATGGATGCCTTACAAGTTACACCTTGCCAATAAAGCACACTAACTTAGAATCCAGTGAGCTTTAATATTTAGGTAAGACTTCTGCAAAACAGGCCAGGAAATGGACACACAGGACATGCCACAAAAATGTCTTCAAAATTCCAGAGATAGAGTTTAGCTATTAAGATTATATTCTGTTCATGGCATATTTTGGAGAATAAGGAGAGTAACACTGTCTTATTTCCTTCTAAAAAAACAAGAGTATGATTTTTTTTTACAATTCTAGTTTTAGAAAAACAAAGTGCATTTTTTTCTTTCACGTTACTTCCAAGATTAAGCATCATAGTTGCTGACTAAGTCCCCATATTGTAAAAGTCAACATCTCAATCTTGCCTAAAACTATTGCAATGCACTTGTTCTCAGAATGTGGAAATAAGTATACATTCAAAATAAAAGCACTGTCATCATATACATACCAGTACATTCAAACAAATACAAGACTTATAATGACTTTATTTAGACACATTTTGTGTTTCCCCTGTCAGTTTTGACAGATTGGTGAAAGAACGTAAGCTGTCCTGCATTCCGTTTCTGTGATTGTATGGTAAGCCACAGCAGAACACAAGCTGGAGAGAAGTCGTCAGCATTTTCTATTAATTGATAGCGACAATACTGTTTAGATTTGCTTGTGCTATGGTTATGTACACTGACCCCCTCTAGGAGAGGAGTGCGAGCTGAACCTAAATTACTAGTAGGAGCGAATAGCAGGCGGGACGGTTGAGCAGTCTTCTTCATTCAGAGTTCTGTCGATCACAGGTCTGTATTTCAAGGTAACCTAAAGTAAAACAGAACAAAGAACTTTTAAGACAAACAAACCTCTTTTATGGTTTTGCCACCATCAGAGGGAAACAAAAAAAGCTTTTGAACTAGCCTGATACAAGTGGAAAAACAATTCCAGCTCAAATCACAAAGTCACTTCCCAAAGATCAACAGTAACTTCTCCCAATTACACCTACTGTTCACCAACAAAATAAATGTGGGTTGTTTTTCTTGCCCTCTTAAGTACACCAAACTGTATCGGGTACCTCAGACAGCAACAGTCATTTGCAGTATTATCAGGGTATCAAGAGCTGTCTATGAGAATGGCTGTCTGTTGACAGGGAGAAAGACCCTCAAGCACCAGGCTCAACTTACTTTCCCCGTCGGGATATCCACATAGGAAAGGGTGTGCTTTCTCCAGTGCTCTTCAAATGGTTTCCGCTGCTGCCCCTGGAGTGGCTTAGAGTAGTCAAACTCATCTATCCGTGACTAAGGAGAAAAGTAGGTTAGTATAGTCCAGACGTTACACCTGCACATCATTTTACTCCTGCATGATTAGTGGCATTGCAATTGCAACTGTAAGACGCTGCGTCCCCTGACAGCCAGCAAGCTTCATCTTAACACTGCCCGTGTCCAATTTTAAACACAGAGGCTTAACAAGGGCTTCAAGGTAACGTTCTCTGCATAGGACAACTACTCTGCTTGAAGTCCTGTTTATGCAGCCACGACTCTATTAGTACTACAGTCCTGGTTTAGACCTCTCCAGTCAGATGCACACATGATCTTGAGAGAAGAGCTTTTCTATTGCCCCACACTGCATGGGTCAGTCATTTTATATTAACAAGTAAGGACAGATAAAACAGCAGATGGGACCCCAAGCAAGTCACAGAATCACAGAATGTTAGGGATTGGAAGGGACCTCGAAGGATCATCAAGTCCAATCCCTCTGCCAGAGCAGGAACCTAAATGACATCACACAGAAAGGCGTCCAGGCAGGTCTTGAATGTCTCCGGAGAAGGAGAATCCACAACCTCCCTGGGCAGCCTGTTCCAGTGCTGTGTCACCCTTACTGTAAAGAAGTTCCTTCTAAAGTTTAAGCGGAACCTCCTGTGTTCCAGCTTGCACCCATTACCCCTTGTCCTGTCATTGGGCATCACTGAGAAGAGCCTGGCTCCATCCTCGTGACATTCGCCCTTACCATATTTATAAACATTAATGAGGTCTCCCCTCAATCAAATACTACACTAATCTTAATTCAAGACTCTGAAGACTGTATTCAGAAGAAGCTACAGCTTTTAAATAATCTCTCCAAGGACACATAATAAGGAAATTCAGTCCTACATCCAAGTCACTGAAAATATTTATACCTTATAGTCCTCTCTGGCGTGAGCACCTCGGGACTCTTTGCGAGCCTCAGCACCATAAATGGTTTGTAGAGCACAAAGCATCAGGTTCTGCAGTTCGAGAGTCTCCACCAAGTCAGTGTTCCACACAATGCCTAGCAAGATATTAAAATACTACAGGAGATGTTCTACAAAAAAGTTCTTCCTCAATTTACTTCTGTCCTATTGCAAATACTTAGACACAAAGTAGTCAATGCTGTACCTACTGCAGTCCCAGTACTGAACACTGCAACACAGAATTACTCATTGGGGCCTGTGAAGCTCAGTAACAATTCCTACACCCTGATGATCGAAATGAATCTTGGAAAGATTCACTGTTCCACTAGGTGTCCCTGTTGCACGTGTACTACTGAGAGAAAAAAAATTACACCAGATATTCTTGCCTGCTTTGTATCCTATTTACAACTCCATCCCCATACCTCATTTTGGATCGTAAGATCTGGCTAGAGGATAACTCTAAGTAGATCCCTAGCAGATCCAGACAGAAGGGCTTTGCCTTCCTTCCCACTCTGAGGAAAAAAAAGCCCTGCTACTTATACAAGGGTCTTTTTCATTTAAGTATCTCCAAGGTGGACCCAAGTTCACTTTCATGAATGTATCTTCATTTTGATCCCTACATTCTAAGCTTTTGTAACACTTTTCTGTGAGAACTGTCCAAGAAAATTAGTTCTCCTCTCAGTGTTAGGGTACATGTCCAACAGCAGTAGCTGGGAGAGAAATACACAACACGAGTGGGTAACAGGTACATCACTAAGTTCTAAGATACACTGCAAGACATGGCAGTACCAGCAGGCAGCACCCTGCTCTGCTGAAGAATGATAACCAAGTCTTCAGTCTGTGAATAGTCTTGCCACCTTCTTACAACTTCCTGGCCTTTTCAGAAGATACTTACAAAGTTCATTTTAGTATTTGAACAACTTCACATCATGTTCTGAGAACAGCAGTCAGAATCCATTATAATATACAGTAAATGTGACTGCAGTCTCTGCTTCAGCGAAAGGGTAGGTAACCAGGAGATGATCACTAAGATCAAGTACTTTACTGATTGCCATGTTTAACATGTAGGGCTCTACAAAGCACTTTGAAATATTCAAACCGGTCAAAGTCTTTAGCCAGAGTTTCTTGAAACACAAAAGAAGATTTGAAAAAAACAAACCAAAACACAAACAACCCACACTCTTTTCCCAGAGAGCACTTTGGCCAAGGTGTATTCTTTGCTACCACATTACCTCTGTCAAATGTCTTTAGATGAGCCAGATCACCATAAATTTGGCTAAGCTTTTCACAGCCTTCTTGGAGTACAGCACCAGTACGAAATACAGCTGCATGGCTTTGCATTGCCTGCAAGACAGTAAAACAAAATCAGTTTCATAAACTGCACATGCATAATATTCCACATCACTTCCTTAGTCCCAGCAGAGCTTGATACAGAGCTCTTCTGCAGCCTGAAGGAAAAAACATAAACATTCTTCTATTCACTCCAAACAGAGGAAACTCCACTGTTATACAGCAGGTAAACTACACAAGAGGAATAACCACGAAGGAAAGAAGAAACTAACAAAACTGATACAGCCTTTGCTGAACACAATCCTCTCACATTGCTTTCTACTTCTGCAAAGCAAATCCTGAAGTGTACTTCACAAAGCAACCAAAACACCTGTCTCTCAGGTTCTCCCACCTCATGCTTGAAAGCTTCACTAGGCTTACCTTCTGCATGTTAAGTCGCACTTCTGAAGTTCTTATGGTTCCGTTAGCAAATCTTAATTTGTCAAGATTAGCAACTGACTCTTCACCAGCATTTGGTTTAATGGGGGGAACTGGCTCTCCTGGTAAGAAAGTTTCAGTAAGTCAGTTTTGGTTTCTGGCAGTTTTCACAGACTAGTAACTACTAAGTCAGATTTGCTTAAAAAACAAATCTGTTTTCTTCCTCTGTGGTAGAGGTCAACTCTAATTTTCCTGAACTCCCATCAATAGTATCCATACAGTTAAAAATAGAATTCTCAGTGAAATGTATGAATCATATTCTTTCCTATGACCATTAGTAGGGAATTTAGACAATTACTGAAATTACGCTGTTAATTCCCTAAAAACAGCACTTCAATACAGATTTGTCTGATCTATCTAAGTTTGTCACTCCTCACCACCTACACTCTTACCGCCTCACCCTGCAACCTGCCACCATCTCTTTGATCTGTAAAGGACCGGGGAACCAGTCAGTAAGTTTGGCAAGTACACGAGCGCTGCATCTTGCCTCTAACACCAGAGCCCATCTGTCACTGGGTAATACAGCAAACACTGCATCTCATCAGCATTCATCACTTCATCCCATGCGTAGCTTTGCATTCTGACTAATAAAAACACCTTCCTGCAACTTCAAACTCAAAGGAACGACAGAAGGATCCAAATAAATGCTTAGACAAAGCCAGAGGCAACAAGCACCTCTCGATCTAAGCCGATTCTATCAGAAAACATCCCTCTTGTGCACTTTGTGCAATCAGACTGGAAAAACAAATCATCTTACTAATGTGGACACTAAGCAATGACAAAACAGATGACTACAACTGGACTTCAGCTGCTCTGGCAATATAATTGCCTCTTATAGTATTTTGGTGAGGTTTGGGGAGTTTGGTTTGTTTTCTCAGCTCAGTAACTGTTGCTGAACCAGATCATTTAACAACAATACTCAGCAGTGATAACCTACATAGAGGGAATGAGATGTTACAGTATTTAGTATCTCTCTTATCACTTGCATGTGCAATACACCTTATAAATCAACAAGGTGGCAGCAAATTCCACATATATATAAGTGTCAAGTGTAAGACAGACTGCATTTTGATGTAGAATATGCAGTGCAGGGTGGAGAGACAAGTCAGTCCTCATATTTGATATTCTGGTTTGCTAATTTCTGAAAAATCTCAACTATTTTTACCAATAGCATTGACCCAATTCTAGTTTTTAAAAGAGCACTTCACAGAGCAAATGTCAACATCAAACATTTGAATAGCAAAGAATATGTCCATAAAAAGCAAAAACACGATTTCTGCCTTTTCTAACAGGGAAGAGTCCATGTCTAGCATTCTGAATTTTAATTAGGTAGCAACACCTCTTTATTGGGCAGAGGTCATAATTGGGCAGGAAATCATAAATGCAAATGTCTCTACAAAAGATGTGAGACTTACCAGGCTTGCATGTCTCTGCAATAGTGAGAGCACAAGCACGACCAAAGACCACCAGATCCAGAAGCGAGTTTGCTCCAAGTCGATTTGCACCATGGACAGATGCAGAGGCTGCTTCTCCACAAGCATATAAACCAGGTACCACTTTATCCTCACCATTCACATGCGTGATCACCTGTCATTTCAGGCAGTCAATTAATACTCATTTATTAAAAAAAAAAAAGTATATAACAGTGCAAACCTCCATATTTGCAAGGGTCATATGCATGTAAGGATGCAACACAGCAATCTAAAGGTCTCTCCAACTCTAAAGTTATAAAAACCTTAGTTCTAGAGGGTAAGTAGTCACACTACGTAAATACAGACCGCACCAAAACCTAAGATTTCTTTAGTTAAGCTTACGAAGAGTGCATGGCTCTGCATCGCAATTTTGCAGCAAGTCAGAAAAACTCAGGAAGAAAAGCTGATCTGCACACATTTCGAAGGCAAAGTTTTATATTAAAAAAATTAACAAGTACAATACACTGATAAATATTCAGCTGACATCACAGCTGACAACTAGTATGAGTTGTAGGAATCTGGTCAAGTCTCAAGATTACATGAGGTACAGAGAATTAATATACATTAGAGTTAAAGCTTGTAATAGAGCTCTAACTTCATATTTGTTCAACTCTATTATCCTCAACTGATAAACAGAATTGTTATCAGACATGATAGTAACTTAATTTTAGATGTTTTCTGGAACTCCCATCTCCAGACAGACTGGAATATGGTTCTCAATTTTAAAAAAAAAAACAAACCAAAAAACAGATTTTGTGTTTTGAGTACTATTATTATTGCTGTTATTCATAGTCTTCATGCTTATGAAAATCATCATTAATATCTGGAAAATATTTTCCCATTATGATGATGCAAAACAACACTAGAAGTGATGTACATTGCTTACCTGTCCTTTGTAGTTAGTAGGAATACCTCCCATATTATAATGCACAGTAGGCAAAACAGGAATAGGCTCTTTGGTGACATCAACTCCAGCAAAGATCATAGCTGTTTCTGAAATCCCTGGGAGACGGGTTGCTAGCTGCTGGGGCGGTAAGTGGTGCAACTGCAAGTACACGTGGTCTTTCTCAGGACCACAACCCCTACAAAAAAAAAGTCAACACTGGAACACATAACAGGAATTCTGCAAACACCAGTAATATTTCTAACCCAATGTGTTTCATTTCTGAACAAAGTAATTTTTTCAAATGTTGTCTGACAAATTAGTATCTAGCATTTGAAAAGGCTGTCGAATTTGACAGAATTTAAGCATATTTTTTAACCTCCCAGCTTTCTTTTCACAATAATTCAGTATTTAAGACTTTAGTCCGCTACATCTTTGAAGAAACATGTAAAAATTGAAAGATAATTAGTCAAGAGAACAGAACACCGAATTATTTCCACTGTTTGCAGTAAAAGCATATACATTAAACCTGTTTAAGCAACTGCAAGATGTAGCAAATTCAAAACAGGAGACTCCTAACACACACCCTGTGTTCCCTTTCAGTATCATTAGGAATTAATGAGTGAAATTTCTGCAGTACATGCCGTACTTAGCTAACACTTAAAGCTCACTCCCTTCGATTATCAGGTGTTTATCAAATTAACTATGGTACTATATATAGTCTAGTATGATTAAGTATTCATCCTGCAGCTTCGTTAAGAGTATTTAACTAACCTTCCTTCACGGATTTCTATGGTCATAGATCGAGACACCACATCCCTGGAAGCCAGATCCTTAGCCACAGGTGCATATCTCTCCATGAATCTTTCACCTTGACTGTTAATTAGAATACCTCCCTCTCCACGACATCCTTCTGTTATAAGGCAGCCAGCCCCATAGATACCTGTTAAGAAAGAAATTTCCATCAATTAAGATATTCTCTGGACAGCTTCATAATTGGGATGACTAGGATTGAATAAACAACGTCACCTTAACATAATGGAAAGTCACAGGGGTAGATTTTATTCCACCCTATCAGACTACTAGGACCTGTCCCCCAACGCTGCTTAGAATCAAGTATTACCCCTTTTCAAACACTCCTCCCAAAAGGTAAGCAAGTTGATTTGGAACACCCACAGTATCCAAAACATACAACCAGAAGAGATCTGCACCCATCAGTATGCAAGGAGAATTTCACAAACATTTTGTGGACTTTCAACAATTACTTTGTTCAAGATTAAGTAAACCAGAAGCTGATTGTCTCAAGGCCAGTTTGCTCATCTTTGCTCCCTCTTCTCCTGTGCTAAGGCAATACAGGATGGCTTCGAATTGTGTGGAATATCACAGCTTATTTAGTTTTCTCTTCCTTTAGAGAAGGAAGGTCTACACCTGTTAACATCCAGCACTGGTCATCACAGAGAACCTAAATGCTCATCAACTCACACACTGGATAATCATGTTAAAAGCTACAGAATTACGACACAAGCAATGAAGCTTCTTTGATTAGAAAAACCTTAAGAGATCAATGTGCATTGGACTTAACACAACAATGGCAGCATTGTAAAATTAAGTCAACAGTTTAAAAAAAAAAAATCAGTTACTGAAAGTTTAAGCATTTAATTAGCTAAAAAAACCTAAAAAGTAAAAATCTTACTTCATAGCTTGTGACCATTGCTGTCCACAGTTTAGATATCAATCCTGTGCTATAAAACCACCGTTCTAAATAGATACCTTTACTGCAGCTACTGCACTTCCAGAGAAGATTCTAGTACGTAATACCCTAACATTTGTTTCTATCCCCCTGTTCCTGTACAAAATACTAAAGGACAGAAAGAAAAAAGGAAACGTAAGTTTAAGAGGTGAAGTCGTTTCAGTTTGGAATTCATAAAATCTCTTAGTATCATAAAGATGGCACCTCAAAATATTTAACACCAGCCTTTAAATCAGAACAGTTGAGACCTTTCTCATATTAAGTCTTACTCTCAGAATTATATTCAACAGCAGATGCACACAAGTCTGAACTCCTGTCGCAAATAGCTAACGAACTAATGAAGTGTTGCAAAAAAGTGCAAAGTGACTTAAGCCCATTTTAAAATCACAGAAAAATAAGTTTAAACCATATCAAAAATAATGTTGTTAAGTATTACTTCATATTCTGTACCTGTAGGGTGAAACTGTACAAATTCTAAGTCCTGGCAAGGAAGACCAGCTCGTGTGACCATCGCAGTGCCATCACCAGTACTAGTATGAGCAGATGTGCAACTGAAATAAGTGCGGCCGTACCCACTACAGAACACAAAAGATAACAGAATTAGCAGGGAAAAATAACATAAAATCACTAGACCACACCACTCAACTATCCTGTTTGCACAATAGTGGAAATAGAGTAGATGGTTGATAAAAAATACTTAAGTTTTGCCATCTCCTGTACTAAGTTCAACCAAAAAAGGAAGAAAACTCCTACAAAAAAATTGGTATTGCCCTGTTATGCTCAACCATATTTGAAAAACAGCTGGTGACAGAAGATCACCAAACCAAACAGGAGACAGTCATAACCAGCAAGAGACTAATACATATAGTATTCTAATAAATATACACTAACTTTTGCAAAAAAATAATGATTAATTATGCTCGTCTTCTTAGAATTTCATCTTACAACAATTAGTTGTTATCTTAAGTAACAGATTCTCCAGAATTTTGGAAAAAACCTGTTTCCTACAGGAAATGCAGAACCCTACAGATATATATACACATTGGTAATATTGCAACAAGGTCTGCTTTAAACCGTCTGTTTAAAGAAATAATCTCGGACCACTTGGACCGTACATACTGCTCTCACATATTCCAACTTTGTACGACTGTTGTAGAATTCAAAGTTAGACGTCATACGAAATTTATGCTTGGTCACACAATCGTGTGTGCCTTCTTTCAGAGGGAATGACTGCATTCAGTTCTGTTGCTTTCAACCAAAGAGGCAGGACAGTAAGATAAACATATAAATTATGTTTTCAAAGTCAGTATGTCTTTTCCACACTATGGATTCAAATACATGTACAAATACAGACTTCCAGTTAGTAGCACTCTCAAGTTTCTGTCCTTCCTCGTAAACATGACATTACCCAGTGGCAATGACAGTGTTCTTCGCTCTGAAACGGTGTATAGTGCCATCTTCTATGCAAAGGGCAATAACACCACGGCATTCTCCATTTTCCATAAGTAGGTCCAAGGCAAAATATTCAACGAAGTAGCTTGTATCGTATCTCAGAGACTGAAGGAAAATTAAAAAAAAAGAGGGAACTTGAAGAAAAATCCGGAAACCAAAGTAATCTCTTCAAAACTGTCAATGCATATGGGCTGTATCAGGGTAAAAACCACCCCCCACCAACTCCCAGGGAAGCTGGTTTCCTCACAAATCTTTATAAAAATTTGCTAATGAATCTATTCTAGTTTAAGGAGACACAACTAGTTACTAAACCACTTAATTCTGCAAAGTCATAGCTAGTCAACATGATTTGTTGGTTCCCCTCTCCATCTGGCAATGCTTTAGTCAGCTGCAGCGCTCGAAAAATGTACAAGCAGGTTTTACTTAACCTCTCAGAGAGGCAGGATCCACCCCCGGGAGCCCAGCACGCCAGCAGAAACAGCAGGCACCAAGTCAAACATTCTTTCACGCCCTCAAGGATCAGGCCAGTGTTTGGCAGCACTGAGCATCTAGATAGCAGCAGTACTTATAGCAGGAACCTGAAGGTGAGCAATTAGCCAGATACTAAGTAAATAAAAAACCAGTAGCTACTAGGTACTTAATTTCAGGTTTTAAGTGGCTTACTACTGTTTTCAAATAACCAAATCTTTCTTCAGTTATGTTTTCTAGAATTGATAGGAACAGATGCTGGAACCCCAGTGGCTTACTTGCTACAGAGCAAGCCTAGAAATGCACAGTAGGCCTTTGTGCATTCTCCCTGGCTCCCTGTTTGAAGCTGAGTAAAAAAAAAAACAAAAACAAAAAAACCACCCCACACACACACGTTGCTGTGTCAGATTTAAAAAAAAAAAATTGGTGGGAAGGTTTACATAAATTCTCTTTGGGTGTAGTTAACCTACACAAAAGTATCGACAGTGAAGAACTACAGACCACACAGCCAAGAGCGTACACTAATCAGTATCTCTTGTCTTCATGAGAGCTACTGCAATTATGAACTTTCACTTTATTCTATTTCTGCATACTCCTGACAAAAGACAAGCACCACCTAGGCTACATCCTTCCACACTGTCTCAGGGAAGAAGGAAATTCCCAATTGTTATCAGTCATTCCCTTGGATTCCTCATTCACACATGAGCAGCTACATGACTTGGGTTGGTTTGTTTGGATTTTTCATTGGTCCTCATCCCCTCCGTCCCCCGAAAACTCCAGGGTAAAATAAATAAACCACTAATCGCAAATACAAGAACCCAGACCAAGTTTACTTCACAGCTGCTTACCCTGCCATACAGAGTGTGTAACAGCGAGTGTCCTGTCCTGTCTGCGACACAACAGCACCTGTGAGCCTGCCCTCCTTTTCCAAACTGAAGACTCTGTCCACCAAACGCACGCTGATAGATTTTTCCTTCTTCAGTTCTGCTGAACGGCATCCCATAATTTTCCAGCTATTGAATACAAAAACAAGCATCAGAAGCTCTTGCACATAACAACCCAAACAGGCTATTTTACTGTGTTCCCAGTAAAACGAGCCCTTTGAAAGCTCGCCTGGGTTATACACACTCAGAGCTGACAGCGGTTCCAGCCTCACCTCTATCACGGCAGCAGGAGCTTGCTCAGTCATGTAGTGTATGGCATCCTGGTCACCCAGCCAGTCAGACCCTTTCACTGTGTCATAGAAATGCCACCTCCAGTTGTCGTCCTCCATGTTTCCCAGAGCAGCATTGATCCCTCCCTGAAAATGAAAATCCATTTTCCTGAAGTTGTATTACTGAAGTACACTTTCAGTAGGGTCTCCTCATTTCCGTTAAAAATCACGTACCATTTATGCCTCTATGTACAAGAGATACGGTACAGTCAGATTTAACATGGTTGTGAAAAACCTGTTCAATTTATCCATTTCACAAAGGCTCTTATCTTGTTCTGCTTTGTATAACATCAGGAATTGTAAAGTTACATTGAATGCAGTGAAAAAAACACTGAAAAGAATCTAAACATATATTGCCCTCCAAAACAGTTCCAAATAAACAAACAATATTTTTAAAAGGAAGCATGGTTTTGAAACACAACGTTCATGGGCATAGCCAGATCAGCTTTCTGAGTGCAAGCACTTTTTTTTTTTTTTTCAACATTTCTTCTATCACTTTTCTCACCTGAGCAGCAACAGTATGAGATCTGGTGGGAAACAGCTTTGTAACGCAGGCTGTATTAAATCCAGCTTCCGACAAACCAAAGGCAGCCCGCAGACCTGCTCCTCCTGCACCCACAACAACTGCATCGAACTCATGGTCCACTACTGGGTATTGTGTAGAAATCTGGAAACACAAATCAGTTTGCTATCACAAATATTTCAAGCTAGGCCAAACTCAAGTTTCATGGCAACAGAAGCAGTAGAAGTTTAATGTTCTTAACAGACTCTTGCAGCAAATGCTACACTTGTTGTGTACTCTCTTGAGTGAAAACCCCCATTACAAGAGGAAATGCCTTTCAGCAACTCAGTCTTGCTATGGCCTTGAACACAACACTCTTACTAAAAGCCAAGCACCTGGTTGTTTCACGTCTCTCAAGCATTATGTGCGTTCTCTAACCTGTTACTCAAGATACAGAGAAGTACAAACCTACCGAATCAGAAACCTTCGTAGAAGCATTTTTCTTTCCATAGACCGTGAAGTGTAAGTTACGTGCAAGCCCCTGGCAGGCCGCTGGCCACTGCAGAAAGAAGGCAAGACAACTATTATAAAATAAAAGTTTCCACAAGGAAGACTTTCAGCATTCTCAGCTGTCTTGCATTTATAACAAACTTCTGCTTACCACTGATACCACATACATGAGAATATTCTATCAATATATTTTAGAGCTACGTACAATGACGTTCTCTCTTCCCTGCACTCTTATCCAGAAAAATAAGTTTTGACTGGATAAGAGAACAGCCTGCAAATACAGGGTGTCACAGACTGTCTGATACTTCTTCACTAACACATCTCTCCTGTGACCTATCTGAGGCTGCACTGACAGAAGAATATGTTTGCAATTAATGCCGCAGTCTTACACTTTTTTGGTAAGTAAACAAAGATGAAGACAGCTTTAGGAGAACCATAGAAATTCATGGAAAATACCTTTTGTGTCAGAATTTGACGTACTTCAAGTAGTCAAGAGTAATGAAGATAAAAAAATTAAGTGGTAGGGATCAGCTTATCATTGCTTCAGCAGTCAGACATTTCTCTTGTTCTCATTCTCTACTAATTAGTGACCAATTTAGAACCATTTATTAATACCTAAATGAAGCACAAAGGGCACAGTTTTTCCTTTCTAGAACATTATTCCCCCTCCCCTGGCATGTTCAAAAGCAAAAACTCCCAGCACCCAGACATACCCAATATCTAGTCTTTGCCTTAACAGGTTAAAACAATCAGAACTGTAGTCTCCACAGTATAAATACCCAGTTTCTCAGGACTTGATATTCTCTCTTTACACCACTCAGAAAAACACACCAAAATGAGCACGTATGATTGATGAGACCAGCAACACGAAGCCGTACTAGCAACCTGGGCAGTAACATCAGCACGTCCTTATTTGAAGTATCTCCTGAAATGCACTGGAGTGATATTTTTCTTTTCCAGCAACTGCTACAGTCGTCATTCAATCACCCTATAATATGCTAACAAGGAGGTCTTCCCTCCCTATCACTTCCAAACATCCCTGAAGTAGAACTGCAGTACACTTTCCTCAACAGTTTGATCATCTCTTATACTAGTTTCTTCAAACTATCTTCTTGCGTAACAGTGAACTTCATGTGTCATCCTATTTGCTAGCACACTTTAAATAAACACATATTTAAGTAAGAATAGTCTTCACACTTATTCATAAGGAGTTCCACAAGTATCTTGCTCCAGGCAGTTTCTCTCATACACCCTGCTGTGCTTTGGGGCACTTCCACGCCCATCTTATTTCCTTTACTAATCACCTTCACTAACATTTCATATACAGAAGCAGAGTAATTAGTTCACTGCCAGCCAGATGAAACCTAAGTATGAGATGCAATTTATCTGCAAATCAGCCTTCCCAACAATCACAGCTCAAGCTAAAATGGGAGTGTCCTCTGCAGTAAAACCGCTTTCATAAGCCTGAGTTTGCACATACTTAAAACTGCTCAAAGAAAGTGCAAACTACCAAGGGGAAAAAAAAAAACCAAAACCCACACACACAAAACCAACCCAAGAGCTATAAGTTGTGGTTACGCCCTAAGGCCCTAAAAGAAACTGATCCATTTTTTGCCTCCCGTGGGAGAAGACAGCCTGCTGTAATCTCCACTCAGAATTCTACCACAATGCTTGCAACTAATTTTCTTTTTAAAAACTTCCTTATTTTCCAAAGTTGCATCAGAGGGCTCTGGAAATATATTATAAAAAACTATTACACAACTATTTAGCAGATGCATTAGCGAGACAGTTTTCAGAGCTGCCATTCCCATCCACATGCAGTTCTTTGTTAAAGCCATCCATAAGCAGGCCCGCTGCCACTAAGCTTTTTTTCAGAATGACTCCGAACAAAAGTCGACAAAGCAGAAAAGGAGGTTACCCTAAAGCTGAAGTAAACACTGATCGCACTAGTTCTCAATTATGCTACGAGGAACATCATGATCCTTATGAAATTAAGGGTCCAACCATGGCAAGTTCACTACCACCTAAAACATAATGACACTCTAAGCCTTTCTCCCTCTTCCTAGGTTGTCTTTTCTGCACTTACTTCATAAAACGGGGACAACTACGGCTGCACTTACAGTGTCATTGTCCAACACCTTTTTTTTCTGTAATCCCAAACTCATTATGGACACAGACAATGAGAATAGTGAAAGAAAAACTCCCACTTCATCACGGAGAAAAACAAGCCTCCACTAAGTACTGCCTTTAGATCTGATAAACCAAAACTGTCCAACATTTACGCGGCACACCCTGAGCATAGCCGCTAGCCAGATTTAAGCAACAAGCAGATGTACACTGGCGTCCCACAGAGGCCGAGAAGGAGCCAGCAGCAAGCTTCCTACCCAGGTGCTGGCACTGGAAGGTGCTGTACCTGCCAGACTTTTCCCGGGCACATCCCACACGCTGCCTTCCTCTGTCCCTCAGGACAGCTGCTCAGGGCCTAAGGCTACGGTGGCGGTTTCCCAAGCCATGGGGAGCCAGGCCATGCCCACAGCCTGTACTGGTTTACCTCCCAACAACCCGCCCCAGGGGCCGAAAAGCAGGGATGGCTCCACTCCGAAAAAACCGCCGGAGGAACTGAGCCTGCCGGAGGAACACGGCCCCGCACGGCCCCTGCTGCCCCGCACGGGCCCGGCTGCCCCGCTCCCGCAACCCAGCCGCCGG
>VWZK01008672.1:0-20777 GCA_013396935.1 Baryphthengus martii | reverse complement strand
CCGGGGAAGGGGATGGGCGGTAACAGCGGCAGCGCTGAGGCTCCGGGGCCCGCTGCGGAGCTGCCCTAGTCCCGGCCGCGCCGAGGCCGACAGTTGTGAAGCGAGGCCGGGCAGCCTCTCGCCGGACGAAAGCGCGTCCGAGCAAAGTTCCCAACGGGGCCGCCGTTTGAGAGTTTCGGGCAGAAATACCCGCCCCGGAGTTAGCTGTGGCCCCGCTGAGAGGGGGGCTGTGCGAGCGGCCCCGCTCCTCTGCGTGCTGCTGAAGCCGTGTGCCATCCTGTCTCTCTAAGGTGCCTTCATGAACAACTTAAATGACCCTCCCAACTGGAACATCTTGCCAAATCAACGAGAGCCCGGGGATGAGGGCAGCAGATGGAACTACGCCTTGCTGGTCCCCATGCTGGGCTTGGCCGCCTTCCGTAAGTAGCGCCCAGGCCTCTCGGCTGGAGCTGGAGTGGGTGGCTGCACTCGAGCGTCTCACCCACGGCCAAGGGGACTTTCCAAAGCAGCACCCTGATCACACAGTAATAGCCCACCCAGGCATTTCCTCTGCTCTGCTCATTTAGGATGTTATCAACACTAAGCACTGTTGATAATATTAAGGCAACGGCCATTTTTCACACGTGGAATTGAATCCGTATTGAATAAGCTCCGGTTTACGAAGCTTGCTCGGAAGAGTGGGCATAGGTAACAACCCAAAGAGCTGTATATTTATTTACTGGACATGAAAAGTTCTCAGTGCAGTTCCTGCATTAGAAACCTCCCGTTTGTTTCCCTATTACGTTATTTTCTTTCTTTAATCCCCAAAATGTTGTATTAGCAATAAAAGACACAGGGAGATTTTACTTCAAAGCAAACATGATCATTTAAAGTGACTTACTGTGAAACATAGACCCACAGAAATACATTGTGTGGGACGCATGAATAGAAGTGAATATCACTGAGGAGTGCAGGAAAGAGGTTTTTTTTAGCACTTAATAGCTTCTTCAGAGGTGTAGTTAGTTAGTCATGCCCATCAATGTTTTATCCTAATGTCTGAAGTCTCATTTATATGTGATAGGTTGGATCTGGACCAGAGAATGTCAAAAAGAAATAGAAAGAGAAAAAAAAGAATATTATAAAAAACATTCATCATTACAAAAGGACCTGGAAGCCAAATACCGGGATGTAATCACAGAAAATCGTCGCACGGTTGCTCACTTGGAGTTGGAGCTTGAAAAGGAACGCAACAGAACCCTGAGTTACCGTGAAGCCCTTGTGTCCCAGAGTCGCAAACTAGTAGAAGAAAGAAGGATCCTAGAACAGGAACAGGAGAAGTTAGAGCGAGAAAAACAAGTCCTTTTGCGCTCAGGAGCAGCAGGTAACTTGTACCAAAGTTGTCTGGCAAAAGAAGAAGAGTGGCAAAAGAAAGCCAATAGTTTACTAAAAGAATTTGAAGAGGGACTTAAAGAAAGACAGGACATCTACTGCAGTCTCCTTGTACCCAGAAGCCAGAGACTAGAAATAGAGAAAAATCTGCTAGTTAAAGCTGGAACGGATCCAGTTGCTATGGCTCTACATATGGAAAGTGGCTTAAAAGATATTTTCAAGCATGATAACTACTGTGGCAATGTGCTGAACAAAAACAAAAGTCAAAATGGAAAACTTATGTGGCTGTATCTGAGATACTGGGAGCTAGCTATTGAACTACAAAAGTTCAAGAGGGCGGAAAAGGCCATGTTGGGAAAACGATAGGTAGGGGGAGTAACGGGATTTCGCGTGATCCACTGTGCATAGTAGGGACAATCACAGTCATAGTCTGATGCTATTAAATTCTCCTACTGTGTTTCCGCTTCTCCTCCTTGTTGCACTTGTATTTGCATGGGACATGCACAGTGTTGGTGCCTTTCCTTTCACTAACAGCAGATGCTCTAGGGAGCTACGTGTGCTCTTTGAGTGTGTGTGTATTGCGGACTGCAGTATAGGAGAGAGAGAAGCCAGTTTCCGTAGGTATCAAAAGCAGCAAACCAGAACTCAATTCAGAGTGATTCACCTGGCTGATGGTCACACTCCATCAACAGAGAAGCGTGGTTTGTCTCCCCCAAGTGGGGCAGCACATTGTGCTCCTTATCCCCGATGTTTTACATCCTGCCTCACCCCTAGCATTTTTATTTTTTTCAGTTGTTTGTTTAAGCAAGACTGGTTTTGAGACGGCTTTGTGGAAGAGACCATGTTTGAGCCAACTGCTTGCCATATAAATCCTCTGGGTGTATGTGCACACTTATGTAAATACATATATGTGTGTGAACATGTATAAATATAGGTATTAGTATTCTGAGTTGGGGAATAGTATGATCATGTTTCAAATTAGTCAAATTAGTCTTGCACTCTTCCAGCTTCATATACAAATAGTGTTTTATGAATGAAACATCCAAAATATGCTAATTAAACTAACACGTAAAGAAACAATTTGATGAAAATCACATGGGAGCTGGGGATCCATCAATACTAGAGAGTGCATAAACTCAAAGTTATACTCTCATCATACTGGAGATAAGTTAAGAATACTTAATGTTTTTTCCTCTGTCACAGTTTTAGCTGTGACCCAACAGTGTGCCTCCGTTATAGATGTCACCGTGCTGCTGCCTCTGCGTCCCAGTGCACTGGCTGCTACCTGCTTAGCTTGCAGGAACCTGTGTGGGTTACAGCCATTGCACCTGGTTCTGTTCCTTGCACAGGTCCTCTTTGTTGTTTGCAGATAGGAACCTAAATGCAACCTGCACTGGTAGTTACTGCCTCCCTGACTGTCCCAGTTCTCCCAGAAATGAAGTACACTTTTCCATGACTTATATTTTGACCTTATGGTTCACCACTCCACATGCACATGACCTTGAAAGCCTACAGTTATATAAGCTTTTCAAACTTTTAAGAAAGGGCACTTTTAGTTAACACAGTAAAATAAACATATCTAGATTTAAAAAAAAAAAAAAACACCAAAAGCCACCAACCGAGTGCATTTCCCTGCTTCAAATCCCTTAAAACATTGAGTGTTCTTTGGGTCCTTGTAGCAAGACAAACTACTTTCTTTCTCAAATGTGCCATGCATTTTGGACAATAACTTTTCTTCTTCGTCCTTTCTAATCCAGCCTTAGACCTCAAAAGGCCAGTGTTTACCCCTTTATTTATAATATCTGGTGATCTCTGTTACTTGACTTTGATGAGTGTCAGTAGGTTGTCAGAAACACCAGAAAGGCCAAAGTTTGTCTGGATGTCAAGCGAACGCAGGTTGGGTGATGAGAAGGCAACGGAGTTACTGTGGGACGGCTCCAGCCGAGCTGCTGCACCTGGCCATATGCACATGCCCTCATTGCCCAGATTGAATATATATAAAAAAAATATTAAAATAAATATAAAATTTAGTTTGAGTAACTTACCTTGTGTGTAATTCCTCCAGGATGTGGGAAGTGTCTGACCACACAGCCAGGGCACATTTCATACCTACCTACAGGCAGTTAAGCAACTCAGCTGACAAACAGCAGCCAGTGAGTCAATGCCAATGTCATTGAGGTTCATGCCTTGATTTTGTACATAGTCATTTGTTCTTGGTATTAAAAGATCAAACATTTGATAGGTTTTTTTTCATAGTTGCTGGCATCATGTAAAACGCTTAAAGAAAAGGGGATAAAAAGAGGGCAAAATGCTTTTTTCGGTATAAATACGTAAGTTGAAGCATCATGCTCGATTGTACAGGGTTGGATGCACTGCAATAAATGATAATCACTTTCACTTTTTTATGTGTCAGTTATTTGTACAACTAATTATTAAACTTGTTCATGGACGCTTTGCAGATCAGTGTATTAAGACTGAAAAGTTTTTGAGGAGGAATTTTAAAAGCTTGTAACTGGTTTAGAAGCACCAGTCCTGTTACTTTCTACCCAAACTGATGTTTGTTGGTGTCTTGTGTATTTTTGAAACATTTCCCTGTTGTAGGTTGTATGTTGAGAGTTCTATCGTGAGCTTTATCTCACCTGACAGCTATTGTTCTGGATTGGTTATTTGTTTGGAAATGCCCATATATATGTAGAATGCAAGAATAATTTTTTTTGTAATATTTAATGAACTTTTATTTGTTATGAAAATGGTTACTCACTTGTTAAACAATAGCAGTTAATAAAAGCCCTTGCATATTTCTGCACTGTTTTGTGACTTGGGCAAGCTGGGTGGGAGGAGTGGAGTTTGCCGTTTTATACCAACTTTCCAAGCAAATTGCAAAATTTTAAGGTTTTATGAATTGGACAATTTTTAAACTGACATGTAGAAGGTTTTAGTCTTGGTGTGGAGAAGAGACTATGTTGGAAAGCTTTTCTTCATGTGATGGGTTAACCTTGGCTGAGTGCCAGGTACCCACCAACTCGCTCTATCACTCCCCTTACTTTCCTCAGCAAAACAAGAGGGGAGAGAATAAGATGGGAAGAGCCCGTGGGGTACAATAAAGGCAGCTTAATAGGAAAAGGCAAAAAAGCAAGCCACGCATGCACAAAGCAAAACAAGATTTTATTCTCTACTTCCCATCAGCAGGCGATATCTGGCCTTTCCAGGGAAGCAGGGCTCTAGTACACGTAGCAGTTGCTCAGGGGACAAGCATCTTCAAACAGATGATCCCAACCCCCTGCTCCTTTCTCTCCCTTTTACACTTGAGCTGACGTCACACAGTGTGGAATATCTCTTGGGTCAGTTTGGGTCAGCTGTCCTGACTCTGTCCCCTCCCAAGATCTTGCCCACCCCATCTCACTGGGCAGGGTCGGGGGAACATGTTGGAAAGACAGCCCTGGTGCTGTGCGAGTGCTGCTCAGCAGCAGCCACAACACTGGCATCTTCTCTGCCTCCCGAGACAAAGCACAGCACTGTAAGAGCTGCTCTGGGGAACATTAACTCCAGCTCACCCAAACCCAATACGCTTTCTTAGGAAAGAACAATATCATTAAACAGATAAGAGCACCAGCTTTAACTGAAGGTGAGTGCTAAAGGTAACCTCCCACTGAAACACTGGGGTAATTCCTTCTGTATTTGTTACGTAGGGTATTCTGTGTTCCTCCAAAATCCCTCAGATGTCTCATTCTGCACATCCGCTCATTTTCCTTTCCCTGTATGGATTTTCTCATCTTCACAGAATCACAGAATTGTTGAGGCTGGAATAGACCTCTGAGATCATCAAGTCCAGCTGATGACCCCATACAACATTTGTGGACTGTTCAGTCTGGAGAAGACTGAGGGGGGGGTCTCATTAATGTTTCCAAATATCTGAAGGGTGGGTGTCAAGCAGAAAGGGCCAGTCTCTTTTCAGTGGTTCCCTGTGATAGGACAAGGGGCAATGGGCACAAACTGAACATGGGAAGTTCCAGCTCAACATGAGGAAAAGCTTCTTTACTGTGAGGGTGATGGAGCCTGGAACAGGCTGCTCAGAGAGGTTGTAGAGTCTCCTTCTCTAAAGACTTTCAAAACCCACCTAGACACATTCCTGTGTGGCCTACTCTGGGTGATCCTGCTCTGGCAGGGGGGTTGGACTCTATGAGCTCCAGAGGTTCCTTCCATCCCTACGATTCTTACAAACTCAAAACCCACATCCACTTTGGCCTGTGTGTGCAACACAGAAGCACAAAATGCGCTCTGGACTTCACAGAACTTGGACTGATTGCTAGAAAAGGGAAATCTTCCTTAGAAAATGCTCTTGGGAGGTGGCTAGATAACGAGGAGCAGCCCAGAGAGTCTAGCCACCTCTCACTCCTTTTGCCCAAACAGGACCTGCCAGAAGACCGCTGACATGACAACATGTCTTGCTCAAAGGGATGCTGCGCTCTGGAGGTGGCATATATAAAATGTTGCTTAACCACTTGAGGTGAAGGATCCAGTGGACAGCCAGGGATTTCCCCAAGCAGTTCCAGGTGTCAATTAAGGACTTGACCAAACCACGCATAATCTTATATAGTCAGTGGAAATCATTCCCGCCTGTGCAAAGATGGGCTGATGGGACTGTGTTTTGTTCAAAGTTAAGATGCATTTCTTACATAGCTTAAGATAACCAGCAAGCATTGATCATGTGTACACCATAGTGATCACATAGAATTCACTGAACAACAGTGTTGGGGAGTGTTTTGCCAATTACGTGGCCCAGCAAAAAGGACATGGCCATCACCAGAAAACACATGCAAAAGCATATGCAGCTTTTATTATCTATCTCTATGGATGGCAAAAATGACATAGCATGGCCGACAACAGGGGGAATGAAGGAAGCAATAGGCCCACTCACTGCAGGTGATACAACAGAAGAAAAAGCCAACTGAGGCAAAAACACAACAACATAAGGAGACATCAACCATGCCCCATATCCCAACATAGCCATGCACAGACAAATAAGACAAATGCCAAAAAGATACCTTATCCAAACCATTACCATTGTTATCCTCAGCTCTTCCATACACTCCACGAAACTACTCCACATAAACTCCTCCAGCAGCAGCTCCCAGCAGCAGCTCTACTGGCCTTTTTACCTCTGCCTTCTAATCACCACCTAAATAGCAGCTGTTTTGAGTCTCCACTTTAATTCTCAACACTTCAGGGTGTGCTTGGCCTGGCCTCCCCTCCTGGATGGCCCTCTTACAACAGAGGAGGGCATCCCTCATGTCAAGGTTTGATATGGCATGTGTCCCCACTGCTCAACACCTACTGGGTTGCAGCCAGCAGTGGAGCTAAAAATTATTCTTGATGGCAAACACAGAGGCCAACCCAGTCTTGCCCTTGATTCCAACAGGAGGCACCTGGGCAGCCTTAGCCCTTTTACCTGGTTGTGATATTCATCCATATGTCAAGTTCACTTCAGGGCTCAAGGTTTACACCCCAGCACCTTAGGAAGTCTTGATCCATCTAGCTGAAGACACCCTTGAAGGGAGTTTGCAGAATCAACATCCAGGCAGTTGTCTTGGTCAAGAGATCTGATTCCCCCTGTGAGCATTACCCTATGCAAAACATCCCCATAAAAATAAACATTCCACCTGTGCATGAGTGCAGCAGCATGTTGTCAGCAATATCGAAGTGGGAGAGCAAGAAACAGAGAAGTTTCAAAGTCCTGGAAACTGGAGAAATGATCCTTTTAAATTGATAACATCTAAATGTTTTGAAGGAAATAAAAGAAACAAGTAAAACCTCAGCACCTGACCTAGACCAAGTAAATTTAAAAGACCTTGTACAGACTGATCCCTGAAGAACCGGTATTAGCACAATTTTGATTTATGGCAAACCGTGCAGATGCAAAGGGGGCAACCTGGACCTTAACATCAGAAGGGTTGTTGAAGGATGGTCACACCTCCCAGCTTGTACCTGTGATAGCCTGCTGTACAACAACATGAAGGCTGGAGGCCAGCAAATCACCTGTGTGGCAAGCTTTATTCCAAACTGACAAGTGCAATCATAGCATATAATCCTACTCACAAGGTACCACTGTCTGAGAAATTACTGTGGAAGGAGTTGTGCAAAAAAGAGTTAATTACAGATAGATTATGGATAGCCGTCAGAGCAAGTGAAGAGTTAAAACATTACTGGACTTTTTCATCCTGGAGAAGAGAAGGCTCCAGGGAGACCTTATTGTGGTCTTTCAGTACTTAAAGGGGGTCTATAAGAAAGATGTGGATAGACAGCGACCCTTCCCGGGGACAGCAGGGCCTGTTGCAGTAGGAGGAGTAATGGTTTTAAACTAAAAGAGGTTAGATTTAGACTGGATAGAAGGTAGGAATTTTTCACAATGAGGGTGATGAGACACTGGTACATGTTGCCCAGAGAGGTGGTGGAAGTTCCATCCCTGGAAACATTCAAGGTCAGGTTGGATGGGTCTCTGAGCAACTTAATCTAGATGAAGATGTCCCTGCTCCCTGCAGGGAGGATGGACTAGATACTTTAAAAGGTCTCTTTTAACCCAAACCATTCTATGATTCCATTATACTGGTAAAGTAGCCCTGAAAGTGCTTGCTACTGTGTGTTGTAGTAATGGCAACAACCAAACAACTGAAAGTAAATGGTGCCTCTGGAAACAAAGAGTCTGTAGAACAGTTTTAAGAGTGCAGAGGGATTGTGAGAGCTGCCGTGACAGCCAGTCGCTGTCGTGCCCCCTTGACAGACCCATGCTCCAGGCTGATCCCAGGCTGAGCCATCCAGCTGCTGGAAAAATACCTCTGCACCCTTCTCTTTATAAGAGCTCCTGTGGGTTTGTATTTCTGAGAGCCTCATCAGGATGAAATCCTGAGCTGAAGTGGTTGGTACTTCCTGCTGCTAAATGCTACCTCCCCCTTGTGGCTAATGGCTCTTCTGCCGGCAGCCTCGCCAGCAACTTCTGTGCTCATGAGATCCTCTCAGCACATCTCCGATGCTACGCAGTCAGAGCTCTCTGATCCAAACGGGATCGGATGAAGAAAAGTGATGAAAAGTGTGGAGTTCGAAGACCAAGACAGAATGAGCTTGTCTCCGCCAAAGTGGCTATTGAGGTAGACCTCTTTGCAAGGGTGGAATGCTGTGGATGTAGTTCAGCGACCTATTAGCATCTCGCTGTATAATACAGCACTGGAAAAGAAATCAGGGAGAACCTTGGTTAAAGAACACTGTCAATTGCTTCGTGAACATGGCAAGTAACAACCTACAACTGTCAACACATTCTGCTGCCTGCTAGAGAAAGGATGTGTGTGCTGAGAGACATCCAAGGAATAGCACTTTACTAGCTAGAAAATTTAGGACAACACTGGCCATCATGAGATCAGATAATTTGGTGCTGTCCACAGAAGCATTTCTACACCTAGGCACCTTGCCTGCAGTTCCCTCCAAAGTGAGTCCGAAGATGAAATGTCTTCTTCAAAGATGAAAGCAGTATTTTGGGGATCTTCTGAAAGTATGCATTGCAATATCAAGGGTAGCACATCTCCCTCCCTGATGTCAACAAGAACAAAACAAAGAAGGAGGATGATGTGACTGGAGCTGATATTACTTCAGTGAAATACTTATACACAAAGCTGAAGTAAGTAGTATCCAAGCTACCAATACATACAAAAATAAAGTTCTCTATTTCTGGAAGATAAAAAGAAGTGCCACATGGGCATTAGTGCCAGCTCAGTTCTGGATGAACTACAACAGATACAAAGTTCATGGTTTGTGACCTTTACTTCCTCTGTGTCTAGGGTCACTGCTCCTTCTACAGTAAACATGGACTGGCAATTTCTAGGCATGTCAAATTGCTGAAGGAAACTCCCTGACGCCATAAAAACACTCCAGAGTGGGATGCTTGTAGAAGTCATTCTATACAGCACCCTATCTCTGTTAAGTTCCCAATAGCCTGAGACCGAGTTTCAATGAGAGCTCAGTGTTGTCCTGTTTCTTCTCTGCAGTGATACCCGCTGGCACAAAAGGACTTCTCTCCCATCTGGAGAAGTTTACGATCACATGGAAAGAGATTTGGCCTCCAAAGTTGGTTGAATTTCTCCAAATCCTTCATGGTATCCCTGCTCAAACTGCTGTGGCCTGATGTTAGCAATCTTGAAGCACACACATGGGAAATCAAATCATTCCAGCTGAGGAGCTGTGTCTTTCGGTTACCTATCAGGTGAAGTTTGAGAACAACAGAGCATAAAACTTAGGTCAGGTTAAAGATCTGCAGAACATTTCGTGGCAAGGTAAACTCCATAACCACCTGTTGTTGATTATTAGCCTTAAAACTAAGCAACTCTGAAACATTTTTCCTGTGTATATTGTGTTCGAATATGATCGTTAGTGTCCCTAGGCTGGGGATTTTGAGTGTCCTCCCAAACCTGGGGTTCAGTGCTCTCTCTTTGCATAGCTGATCAAGGATTTTACCCATTGGCAGCTCATAAAAAATTTTCATGTTTTCTTCATGTGTTTTAAGATGGTCCAAGTAGATTTTCCCAGGAACTGGCTATCAGCAAGATCATTCTGCTTAACATCTGAATTTTCTTCTTCTTCACTTTTATTACATCTTTACCACTTTATGTTTCCAAATGAGAATGCTGTGCTTTAGGCATTTGGCTGTACAGTTAACACCATCTTTGTATATCCACCTTTTCCTGCTTTAGGCTTATCACAACCAAGAGTAATTGTAATTGCTGTATATGTTGCTTTGACTACAAAGTAAAAGCTAACTGAAAAATGATTAGTGCGGGTGAGATGCTGCTGTAGAATCACTACTGTGAGAGATTTCACACCAGTATCTGCTAAAAAGGGTCAGAAAATAGTGTTATTGCTAATAGGGTGGTATATTGTAAGGCAAGATCAGAGAACAACCTTGGTATTTACAATTAATTACCTTTAGCTGCAAGACTCTGTAAACGTCACTCTAAAAAATGTTTGTAGAGTTGCAATCTTGTCCTTTGTCGTACCAGGGATGATGGGATCACAAGGAAAGGACTCTATTGTATTTCATTCCTGGAACTATGTTTGGATGCAAACCACACATATTACTGCTTCTCTCTGCCTTTCTCAATGGCTTTAAATGAAAGGAATTTGTTTTCTTGAAGAATAGGCCCCTGGCCTGTCTTGCTTGTTGCTCCTTGCCTTCCCCTGCATAGGATCCAACCAGAAGAGGTTCCTCCAGCGCACTCTGCTCCAGCCCATGGTGGAGGGCAGAGGAAAACAAGTGCTTCAGCCAGGCCCTTCAGTCAGTCAACTCTACTCATTTGTGAGAGGGAAGAACCTGTCCTCCTCCATACGGGAATGGCTTCCTACAGGATGAGTGAGCTGTGCTGCCCCAGGAGTGTCTATGCCAGCACGCAGAGAGACCCTGGCAAGGCTGGCAACAGGAGCAGCTGCTAGGTAGTCAGTTTGGGAGAGGGTGTCAGGCCCCACCTGCAGTTCAGGGGAGGGCAGCTTGTCTCCCAGCCAGGGACAGCCCCTGCGGAGCCCAGTCTACTCTAGACATTGGGGGCTGCCCATAGCCAGAAGCCCTTCAACTCAGGTGGGTGTAGTACCAGGTCCGGACCTGGCCCTGCAAAGGGAATCAGGCAGCTCTGTCCTTGCTGTTGTCTTTATTTACATCCCTGACATCCTTCTGCTGCCATTTCTTTTCTTTACTGTTTCCTCCTCTCATATGCTTTCCTAACATCTTCATTGGCCTGTGAGATGAAAGACATTTTAATCTAAGAGAAGGAATATGCTCATCTTCCTCCACAAATGTGTATGCGTGTATATTCCAGTAAAATACATGACTTTTAGAATGGGGATATTTCCATTTTAATGAAGTTTTTGTAAAATTGGGAGTTATCTATGAATAATTTGGCTTTTTTTCTGTATAGCTGATTTGAACTTTTGAAAAAATAGTACATTAAAAATATGGGAATAGTGGACAAAAAGACAAATGTGTTATTAGAAATGTTTTAATACAAGTAATCCAATCTAAATGTAAGGTCCATTTTCTCCTGCATTTATAATTAGCAATTTACAAAGCATATCTTGCAAAAGGATTGATTTCCTAGAGCTTTATGAGCCAGAGCAAACTCCATGGGATGTGCCAAACCTAAGCCTTGCATTACCTGAAGGAGAAGTTTAGAGTGAAGGAAAGGACTCTGTCGAATAAACAAGTTACTTACTGTGACTGCCACAGGGCAGCTCCAACCTGTTTGTTCGTATCCGCAAGGTGGCAATATAGACAACCCCGCCGAGCAATTGCGTCTCACGTTGGAGCTGGTGTCATCCCTACCGCAGGTCCTTCAGGAAAATCTGTGCTGTGCCTTCCCAGATCATTGGCTGGACAATTACATTGATAAAGAAATTTGAGCTAGATGCTACACCAGCATATTTGCTTCTGCAAATATTTGACAGCTGATAGATAACTGACAACCGCTAGAACCAGGCATTACCGAAGTAAAATAAACTCCTCTGGAAAGACATTTTTAATTTATTCAGTAGAAAGCAATCTCGGAGGTATTTTTGGATCTGGACGGAAACTGCTTGCAAATGAAAATTAACAGAGAGAAATTTCCGATTATCCTAACATGAAAGTGAATTTATTTTATATCAATTTATCCTCATATAATTTGATTCCCAAAGGAAGCTGCATTCCTTCCTTCCATGTCCACTTGCACTGTGCTTAAACATGCTAATTTTGGTTCAATAAATTCCATGCAGGATCTTGATTGTCAACAATTTTTTATTACAAAGAGTCATTAGATTGTAGCTGTAAGATAAGTTGTGTGGACAGCATGTAATCATGATCTGATTCAGTTAGTAAAAGCGGTTTTATGTAGGACTTTGCAAAGATTTAGAACTAAAGCCTAAAAGTCAGGAAATGTAGATATGGGGAGGATGTTTGGGTTTCCTATTTGTCTTCTCTCTGCTCTTTATTACTGCCTCATATTCCCTACATCAATAATACTATGATTATTTTCTAATGATTCAGGAGGCAGAATAACCCAGATGAGTTGTGAGCTCCTGAACCGTGCAGTTTTTTGCTACTGACCAATAGATGAATGTCTTTCTGCAAAATTGAAAGTTGAAGAGATGCAATTTGAAAGTTCTCTATTGCCACTTGTAAGTGAAAACTGATTTTTCTAGACAAGGGAAGTAGAGTAAACGTAATCTTTTGGGTCTTCAGTAGCCCAGTTGCTGCTTGACCACAACTGAATGTGTTAGCTGAGCTAAATAGGAGATACAGCATGAACAAAGAACTAGGTAAAGATCTCATGATGACAGTGTGCTGTGGTCATCTGAAGGAAAGAACCAGTGCCTCAATGATTAGTCAGTCTTTTTGTCATTCTTCCTCCAATAGCTAAGGACAGTAGCATGTTAGTGAAATACTCCTGATACAATCTCAGAAGTATTGTGAATGCTGAAAAAGTATCATTCAGGAAGAGCTGAGTATCTCCATGTACTGAAGTAGCAAAAACTGGGTGAAATTTAAAATATGCTTTTGGTAACTTACAAAAAGCAGTTCTGCTGCAAGCTAGGAGATCCTTAGTTGGAACCACCAAAGGAGAAGAAAAGTGTTGATCCGCTGGTTAATAGGGAGACAGGTCATCCACAGAACTTTATGGTTTCATGAAAAAAGGCAAGCGCTATCACTAGGCAGATTGATGGAGATATTTCAAGTCAAGTTAGTGCAATATTAATACTTGAATAGAAGACACAGGGAAAATCCATCTAGGCTACTCTATATTGTTGTCCATGTCAAGCATAGACTTTTTTTGTAGCTTTTCTATTGAAAAGATAGTGAACAGCCTTCTTGGGGCATAAGAGGACTGAAATTCTCAACCCGCCTTTAGAAATAGGGAGTACAAAAAAAATAATTAAAAATTATGCCAACATAATAAGGTTGTGAAGGGATGTTGTGATGTGTTCACCTTCTTTGGCAGGGGCTGGACTTACAAAATCCCTTCTAGTTCTTTATTTTGACCACCCTGTATCATTGAATACAATGAGCCTGTAGCGCATAGCTGACAAAATTCTTTCTTACCACATATACTGTGTTATATTTTATATATAGTTTTCAGTGGCAAGTATTTACCTTTTGATAATGCTGAGGTAAAAACTGAGTGGTCTTGTTGTGATTGTACTGAAAGAATGAGGATGTGAGCAATATCTGTGATATTTGTTAATCAATGTCACTTTTTTATTTTTGACCAATGTATATAGGGTCATTGTAAAGGTGAAGGGACCTTTGATTCCAAGCCCTGTTACAAGATGTTATGTTCTTCAGACCTTGTTCTATGGTAATCAGAGGTGTTAGGGTAACCAGATTATGATGATGATTTTAAAGGTCAGATTTTATAGTGGCTTTCCTTCTGCATCCTTTTTGTCAGAGCGTTTAGTAGAGTAAGATCCTTACAGAGAAGGAAGAACATATTTTGGTAATTATCACATACAATTTAGTAAGCATATACTGTGAGAAACTGAATGTGATGGTGATTCACAAGCAGTTTTTATCTTTCTGATAAAACATAGTATGAAACCTCTATATTCAGTCTGAGGCAAGTGGAATCTTTTTGCTCCGTATTTGCTAGGGCTATATATGTATTTAAGTGAGTTTAAACAAGGGAGTGGCAAGGGGTGTTTCATAATCTTATAGGTGATTACAGTTTATAGCCAAATTATCTCCTGAATTACATTAGCTGAAATCAATGTCTTCTACTAGATGAACAGACTGTTCCATAAAACCTGGACAGATAAAGCATTAATAAGTGTCAGAGCTGACTTGGTCAATCGAATGATTTGCTGACGCTTCTTTTTACCACAAGCCCGCACTTTCAAGTTTAGTGCCAAAGGTTCGCTATATATAGCTGAAGACAGCAAATAGATGTTCTCTTTTTGCACAGATTTCTAACTAGCTGTTTCATTACCTCCTCAGTGGGGCAGTGTTTTCAGTCAGGAAATTCAAAACATGGTGAAGCTACAGTTGCCCAATCCTGGCCTGGAGGACAGGATACCTTCCCATGCAGAACTTGAGATCCTTGAGAAAGAAGAGGCAGACTCCAGACCAAAATGGGACAACAAGGCTCAGTATATGCTGACATGTGTAGGCTTTTGTGTGGGCTTAGGAAATGTGTGGCGGTTTCCGTATCTCTGTCAGAGCCATGGAGGAGGTATGTCTTTAATATACCTTAAATAACTTGGGCTATAAGCTAGTTTTAATCTCTCTTTTGGGAAACAAATGATGGAATATGTTTAGAACTGGTCAGTTCCTGTAAGAAGAGTGATGCTCTCCTCTAAAAGGCTGTGTAATGGAGAAGGTTGTTTCATAGGTTGTGAACACTCATTGATGTCGTGTTAGCAATGGAAGAAAAGGAACAGACCATTTTTATTTCAGGACACAGGATTGATCAAATCCATCTTGCACTGTCATGTACATAGCATATCTTCTCAATATAAAACTGATGCTACTTTACAGACATACATATATACTGTATATTTTAAAAATTAATAAAATACACAGGAGTATAATGCTGAGCACAATCCCAAACGATCTTTTTATAACAGGGTTTTGATTGGTTTTGAATTGATCTGTGTATCAGCTATAGGGTCAGTGTGTGTATAATTTATGGTAAGAATAACAGTGTGACAGTAGTTAGTGTTAAGAATGTTTTCAGCAGTTGGTGTTAAGTCATTTTACAAGTGTGCTATTTGCCCTATAGTTTACTGTGAGACCATAGGGTTCAGGTTAGGACTGAATGACCATATTAAAATTTTTGTTTCCCTGCTTTGCTGTTTGTTTTTGAAGACTATCTTGATCTGAACCATTGCTTAAATATTATATGACAATACAGACTTCTCATTTTTCTAACAGTCTTTTCTGCCTACTATCTACTTGTTACCTGCATTTTACTCTGGGATATGTGTAAAAATTATTTGTTCCTTTGCAATGTTTTATAATGAAAGATTTTTTTTTTGGCTTAAGGAACAATATTTCAAGGTAATTTTCATTAAACGTGCACAGTGAAATACTTAACAGACTGTTCCTCCTAGTTAGAGTAGGGACCAAGGAGGGCTCTGTGGGAAGCTGCTGGTACAATCTCAGGGGCATTTAACAGATGATTCAGTTTCAAGAAAAGATGCTGTTAACATCAAGATTTTTCTAAAATGGGCTGGTGTTAAGTGTTTGCAGAGCAAACTGAAGGTCACTTGCAGCACAGCAAACTCCTGTAAAAAAAAGCAGTTAAAAGACAAAAATTCATAACCCCCTTTCCACGTGTGACAATTTGAAAAAGTGGATGGATATCTCCAAAATTCATTGCGCTCTTTGGCTTATGTTCTTCTATTAAGTCCTAGAAAGTGGACATCCCTGTTTCCCAGGGCTGATTTTCTGACTGATGTCAATGAAGATTTATTAACTGTTTCTATGTGTCTGTCAGTACTGTGTTTTCATTTATTTCTTGGCAGCTATTGTTTCTTTCTTATAACCCTGTGACTTGTCCTTCCTCAAGAACACTAACAATAGTTATCTCCAGCTTCTTGCTTTGCTGGGACTCTCACTGAAACTTTAAGCAGAAGCTGAAAGGCAGCACATAGCAAAGAAATGATATAGCTGGCTCTGGGCTTAAAGCTATGGTACAGATATGTCTCCCTGTACCCAGAGCTGCTACTTTATCTGTCAGCTCTTCTGCATGACACCAAATGCTGTGACTCATATCAATACAGAAGAGTGATCAGCAATGCCTTTCTGCTACTTCCTAGGAAGGACTCCTTAAATTCATCACACGTGAGGGTGGAGAGCTGTTGTGCAATCCCTCCTCCTCCCCCGCTGTTCAGTGCGCTTCAGCCTCTTCTGATAGGTCTAAATCCAACTCCTGCCACCACTGCCATCCTCTCATTAAAGCACCCATTCTCCAACTTCTCTCTTCAATCAGAAAAAAAAAAGAAAAGGCTTTTGCTGTTCTCTGGATAAATAGCTTTGAATTTGAATATGTGACTACCTGTATTGTAAAAACAGGTCTTGAAGTTCTTCTTTCTGATGATACTTTGGTGTTGAGACATTTTCTGCCTCCTGAGATTTTTCTGGCTCCTGCATCTCTAATCCCCACTCAGCCTTGTTCACAGCATAGCAAACACTCCATAGATGCAGCGCTCTGCAGCATCTTTGATCGCACAGACACTCAAGTCTGGCTTCAGCTCCCTCCAGTTGGAAATACTTATTTACTAGACATCTTGTATAAGTTTTGCCTTAGTTTTTGCATTTAGCACAGCGGCCAAGATGATTCATTCATCTTTGTATTTGTGTGGCCCGCTCAGGGTCACAAATGTGCCTCTAAGAGTAAGAGAAAACTACAACATTATGCACCTTCTTCTGAGTTAACTAATGCAAAGCATACACCACACTCATGAGGACACTGAGGAAGCTGCATCTTCCTCTAGTCTGTCCAGTGCATTTACCCTGGATGGTGTTTGCCCTTACACATACCTGTCTTCAAGATACAGCTTCAATGAATCCTGGGTGCAGAGCAGCAGGAATCCTTGCTGCTTTCACTGAAGATGGGGATTGTACTGCTCCTCAATCTGTCTCTGGCACGATTATTTTAGAGTCCTAAGGCCTCATGTGATTTTGTATTTGCATGTGATGGTGTATTATGGCCACACATCAAGAAAGAAAAAATATAACCATTTCCCACACAGTAAGTATCTACAGAGGATGAGAAAAAGGTTCTCATAAGGTGCATGCAGAATCAAGGACCTAAGAAAATGGTTTCTAATTTCTGAGGATTAGTTTTGCTATCTTTGCTATGCTTCTTTTTGAAATGAGTTATATGGATGAGCGTTTGGAGTCATTTAGCATGGTTGAGGTCTGGTAGCAAGGGTGTAGATAGTATTTCAGCAAGAACACTCCCAAATGAGGCTGGATGTCCACCTACTTTGTGAATCAATGTGTTTTATATCCCTCCTGAAACTTAGACTATAGCAAAGTATAAAATTGACCCTTGTAGTATTTGGACCTCAAGGAGGGTGGATTTTTTCTTTGCAAGTTAATTGTAGTGAAGCTAGTTAGGAACACTGAGTTTATAGATAACTCTTATTTTCAGATGTTTGAACTTAAGTTTAGAATTATTTGCAGGGCTGCTTCTCCCTATACACAGCAATGATAGTGTTTTAACACTAAGACTCAAATATACAAAAAGAGAGGTTACATAATTTACTTATTTTTTGTCACAGATTGAGTTTGTTTTTTAAAAATGGAATATTTACTCCAGTAAAATTAATAGAGTAAAGCATGTTTTATCCTTCTCATGTCTTAAAAGTTGTAAAACACATCATTACCTCAGGCAAACTAGATTTCAATGCAAAAGCCACAGTCTTTGCCTCAGTGCTTTCACCAGCTTAGTGAGATTCAAAGTTCCTTTCATTTGATAGCTATCTCTGATATTACATATAGCTTTTCTTTAATCTTTGTTGAGCAACATGTCATTTAATCAACCGTTAAACATTCTTGGTTCATCATTGATGAGTATTATAAAGAACAGGATGTATATTTAATGTTAAACCATTAATTAAAAAGAAAGTCCTAAAGCCTACTGCTTGCGTATGTCTGTAGTAAACCTTTCCACTGTGCGAGGAAACACTTTTCCATCTCTGTGCGTGCCACACAATGAAGTGACAGTGATGACATTAGCAGTTCCTCACTGGTACTAGTACCCTCACTGCAGATGAGATTGAAGTATATGACAATACAGAAAAGCATCTCCATCTGAAGTTTTCTTGTTTTCCCTTAATGAGGAATTATTTGAAAGCAATAATAAGTTTTCAATTTCACAAAGGAAACTCTCAGATTAAAGAGACAGTAAAAGCTATACAGATGTTCAAATCAGATATTATGTATTCTGAAATGCGGTACTGCAACAGAATGAGAATTTAATCTCTCAGCTGTAAGGTTTAGACTGCAAGATTATTCATTGTTTATGCAGCATTTTTTTGGTTCATAAAATTGTGACAGCTTAAAAAGCATTGACTGCTTTTGGTTTATGTCCCACATAGCAGCCTTGTGGAGTCATTATCACTTATTTTTCCATCATAGCTTATTTCAGAAAGGTTTGGGAGAAATTGAGAGAACAGGAAAACCCAGCAGCATTGGATTTCTGAGCTGGCTGTTAGAATTGAACCCTAGAAAAAGAAGGTCTCAAGAAAGAGAAAAAACAGCATACATAATTGAGAAGTGCCATTTTATTTCTCTTGAAAATATATTAATATTCCTACAACTAAATACAGGTAGTGTTACTTTTGTCCAGTTCTGACATTGCACGCCCTGCATTTTTAACTCAGTGCTCCCATACTACACACATCTAGCCCTTCCAATGATAAATGCTTTAGCTATGTCTGTTTGCCTAACAATATAGATTCTGCACTGCATGTGTGTACACACACCATGTACTTTGTGTCTGTGACAATAAAAAGGGTGAACAGAGACCCACCTTCTCCATTTGTATCCATCCAGAATCTGAAATTTATTTCCTGGTGATTCCAAGGTAGCAAGGAAGCGGAGGAGCTGCAAACACACAGTTGGACAGCATCCCTTTTTCATGTGATACATGGCTCTACAAAGAGCATCCTTTCCCTTTTATGTGGCTGCACAAGGAAGGTTGTGGAATCCCTTTATCTGACTGCTCTATCAAAGATGTATCATGCTTAAAGACTTCTTTTATGAAATCTTAACAAAGATACCTCTGTAAGTATCTCAAGACCTCAGGAAATGCCCTATGGTTGATAGAAAGTTTGTGGCATGTCCACCACAGAAGATGGTTCAGTTCTGAAAGGACTATAAAGGCTGTGCATTTCTTTTCGCAACAAGATCTGTGACCAAGGGGATGATTTCTAATCAAGTCCTTACATGCTCTTCCTGTGACCTGATGAAAAAAGGTGACACATCATTAAGAGCAAAGATGGTTAAGCAATGAACCTTAGCAGAACTAATTGCCAGTCCATTCTTAAGTTTCAAGAGATGATCTAAAAATCACTGCAAGTTGAGTTTCAAAGGGTGACAAGGACTTATCCTTTGTACAGATGAGGAGTATTTGGATCAGTTAGCTGTACAGATCCATCTTCTGGACTTACTGCCATTGCTGAGGACGGGCTTTACCAGCAAGGAGTGAGATTACAGTACAGAGACCTATCCAGCATTTGAAAGGGGAGGTAAAAAGAAAGGATCCAGGTGGAGCAGCCATACACACTCTGTAGAGTCATCTGTCAGACTCTCAGACTCTTAAGAGGTGTATTTGGCTTGAAACAGAGACAATGCTCTGGAACTAAAAATTGCTGCTATAAACACAGTTATCTTATCCTTATCTCATCTTACTCTCATGAGAGCTCCCTGGTCAGAGTGTGGCAGGAAGGAAGTTGTGTGCCATCCTGACATGAGGTTGGAGCACATGACATTTCTGATAAGAAATTGATAAGAACTTTATCTCTGTGAAAAGCAAGAAGCTCTGAGTGTGGAGGTTTACTCACGGACCCTCATATATAGGAAGGAAGCCATCGGGATATAGGGAGACAGATCTGAACAATGGGAGGGCACTCATTTCATGCCCTGCAAAAATCCTATGTTCTATGAAAGCAAGAATGAAATAGTTGGAATAAGTGTTATTTACAGAAATAGGGCAATGTATCAGTAGAGAACAAAATCTTTGAAGTCAAATCTGCACCACATGTCTAATCAGACAAAGAGGGGCTCTTAGGTGCACACCAGTGCATGATCCAGCACAGCTAATCAAGTCCATACAGATAAAATGGAACAAACTTTTAGAAATGCCAGAAGCTGACTTGAAAGGACAGAGGGAGTTATTTCCTTGCAGTGACCGAGTCTGACACAGATTCAGTGGATCCCAGAACCTCTACCTGTTTTGGGTAAGACTTGTGCATCATCAACAGTGAGTTCTGGGGCACAGGCAGCCGAAGAGTATATCACCATTCCTGGTGTAGTTGTCTTTCAGCAGCCAATCAACAAAGCATAGAGAGGGGACTGCCTCCTTACATCTGACATTAGCAGCTCCAGCCACCAGTAATTTTGTAGCAGTCCCTAGAGTGGGGGGGAGGCAGCGGGTAAGAGCCTTGTTTTGAAAGTGATTCTAGTCTCTCTAAAATTGAAATATGTCCTATATGTTTCACATGTTTGTGAGGTGAAAATGCATTGTCAGAAAGACACAATTCAGAAAGGGATTGGTTTACCACTGATATCATTTATATTGATACCCATTTGTAATGATATCTAAGGTAGGACCGCAGTACTAAATTTGAATTTGCAACTTGAGGAGTTGTTTTACTAACTACATGGCCCAACAAAA
>VWZK01008670.1:0-23249 GCA_013396935.1 Baryphthengus martii | reverse complement strand
TTTTCTTTCTTCACCCCCCCCTCCCCCCCCCTTTTTTTTTTTTTAACATGTGCTAGCAAATGCATTTATGGATTGCTGTGGGGTTTTAAGGTAACATGAATAATGTGCATGGGGGATGCTACAGCTATGCCTCCAGAATTACTTGGCATAAATTATCATGTTAATCCGAAGGTGATTTTAGTGTTTGCTTTTTTTTTTTCTCCTTCCCCAGACATAAGGAGACGGAATGTCGATTCTGTTTATAAACATTATCATTTTGTAAGCAAATGATACCAAGAGAAAGCTACGAAGCAAAGAAAAATACTGCCTATTTACTGTGTAGATATGAGTCAGCCTGCTGTGCTGCTTTGTTTTCCTCTGAAAAATTAAACTCAAAAGTCAGGATTTCAATCCTAGTACGGATCTGCGCAGAATAATGGTAGAAAACACTGTTAACCAGCAGCGGTTTTCACAATTTCACCTGCTGTAGCTTAAATTAAACGATTTAATGTCACCTTATATTTTAATAGCTGTTGTCCTTATCGGGAGGAACGTTTGCTTCCAGGCCGTGATGGAGCAGCTAAAGAGAGTCATCCCTTTAGCCTCATTGAAAATAACAAGGCCCAATAAACTGAGGTGAACGTGTGCTTTTTTTCCTAGTGAATTAAATTAGCTACCAAATTTGAGCTGTACGTACAGTGCCTCTCACCGATTCCTTCTCTTGGGTCTTAGAAGATGTAAATATTCTTATTTACTATTCGAGCCCCTTGGCAAGTAGCCTGATGCTCTTATTAAAATATTTTAAATCTCATTACTGTATCCCACTAGGAAGGGAACAAGAAAATATTAAGCAAAATAAAGTATATTTAAATAATTTCTGTTGTAGATTGAATTCTCATGGAGTAACGCTTTAAAAATCTGTGTCTTCTCTCAGTAAAGAGTTAAAAAGCTGACTATAAAGTGGCCTGTGCTAGTAGAAAGATAATTGTCCGGCGCATCTCTTTGTTCTGTGTTCTTATCTGTTTTATCTGGTTTTGGCTGTGTGTTGGTGAAGCAGGCCTGTAAAATTGGCAGCCCCAACCGATAACTTTATTTTATAACGTCGCTCTTTATTGACCCCCAAAGGCAGCAGGGTTTCAATGCTGGGCTTCGGTGAGGTTTGACAGATCATCTCCTTTCTAGTTTATGATTATGCCGGTCGTTCCAGGGGTAAGCTGATGACAAAATATTTTCCTTGCTCGCCATTCTCTGGTGAATCTCAAACCAAACTGAAACAAACAGCCCTCTGCCCCCAGCCTGCCACAGCTCCAGTCTGAGCAGGAACTAGGCCTGGGAGACGTGGCTGCAATTCACCAACCTGAGAGAAATCGGAGAGAAACGGTTCCCTCCGCTTTGGCCGTGTGAATGTCAGATGGTACTGGGATGGGAGTGGAGTTGTCCTGCGTGTTTGGTGGCATCGAGGTTGTAAATGGGTGCAGTCAGTGGTCTGCTCTCTGTCCTCCTGTGAGCACCCACACCCCGTCTTTCCCCAACAAGGGACCTGTTCTTTCTTTGCTGAATTGGCAAATAAAATAGTAATAATCTGGAGAGAGTTGAGTAGTCATAAAATAGTAACAATCCTGAGCCATGCTTGGCAGGAGAGCTAGTCAGTGAAGCTGCTCGTTTGAAACGCAACTGCCACGGTCACCTTGGTGAGTTTTCCAGTTTGCGGCCGTCGTGGGTAGCGGAGGAGTAGCTGGAGCGTGCAGGGCGCGCTCCGTGTCGGACGCCGCTCCTCGTCAGCGTTGCGTTCGCCGTGGTACTTTCCCGTCACGCAACTGAAGGAACTGCGCCGCCGGCGGGGTCCGCTCTCGGCTTGCCCCGCTGTGCCATGCGGACGGACAGCCGCTGCCCTTGGCCAAGGGTGGGAGACACTTCCCTTTGCCATCTGCCTGGTCCTCACGCTTGGTGTTTTATGGGCAGCGTAAGCAGAGCTGGGGCTGGGCGCTGCGAGGCGTTACCCTGCAGGCGCCGTCGCTCTGGTGGGTGAAGTGGATCCCTCCTTAGCAAAGGAGAAGATCGACCACAGATGGGGACCTTTTGGGGAGAAGACAGACTGAATCGAGCTGAAGTACGTGTTTTCCGTGAGCACCGTAAGAACGGGGGGCAGCTCGTTGTTGTAGAGTGTTAGGAGTTGGAAGGGACCTCTGGAGATCATCTGGTCCAGAGAGAAAATAGTTCAGACAGCAGTAAGCGTGTGAAAGCACACAGATATTTAAATAGATTTTAAGTAAAGACATCGAGAAGCAACATGAGCTTTAATTGGCTTGTGTGAAATGAAACCCTTACTGGAAACCAAGCCAATATTTTGGGCTGTAATTGCTCGTTGCCCTTTTGTAATTCCTCACCTGCCCTGCCTTTGTAATAACTTTGTCTCCGAGAGCTTATCGGGAGGGCTCTGCCGCGTGTGCCGGAGGCCTGCCTTGAGGAGCAGCGTTTGGGTTTTCAGCTGCGGCGCAGCTGGGAGCGGTGAGGAGGAGATGCTCTGCACCATGTGTCGGGCTCTGAGCCCCGCGTGGTTGGCAGCGTTCGCAACACGGCAGCCTCCTCGGAGGCTCCCTGACCTTCTGGCCCCCTCGTTATTTATGTAGTGAGAGAGGAGAGATGGAGTTACGCTTTTAATACGCGTCCTAAAATTTAAGGTGAGGATAAAAGTTGTAGTACAGAGCCCTTTAGCCTCGGCGCCTGTGCCGCACGCGCTTTCTCGCTCCCAGAGCGTTCACAGTTTGGGAAAACGAGTTCCCAGCTGTGCTCTTGGGTGTTTTTCTCCCCAGCTGCCTTGAGAGCAAAGATGACAGTTCATTGTAATCTGTGCGTCGATCAGGAAAAGATAGCAAACGTGCCTTACAGATAAAGCCAACGCGAGCGTTTCCTGCTGAGGCGTGAGCTCTGCTCCCTCGCCACTCTCCCGCTGGGAGAGCCGGGCAGGTCGGGCTGGGTGCTTCGCGATCCCTCAGCTGGGGTTGCCGTCGGAGCTTTCCCAAGGCACGCTGATCCTCGGCCCGTCTCCCCCAGTGATTGTCCGCTCAGAAGCGTTTTGGGAATCCGGCAGCGCCAGAGCGAGGGCTGGTGAAGGCTGGTGCAGGCCCTTCTGCGGCGGCGGGATGGGGACGCAGAGCGAGCCCCTCAAGCTGTGATGTGGGAAAGGGCGCTGCCGGTGCCGGGATTAGGCTGGCTTCTGGGGCCCTGTCCTTTGGTGTTCCGCCTTGCTTTGATGGTCGAGATGAGTGAAAACTTCTGATTGTTTTTGAACTCGACCAGAGGCTTACCCGGTTCCTCGAGGAGCAGGAGACAGTCCCCAGGCTCCTCTAATTTGCGCTGCCTCTTTGTCGCTGTCTGTGCCCGTGCTGCGCACGGTGACGATCTGGAGCTCGGCGCTGGGCAGAGCGAGTATCCTCATCTGGAGCTCAGCAATGGGCAGAGGGAGTATCGTCATCTGGAGCTCAGCGCCGGGCATGGGGATGATCGGGAGCTCAGCACCAGGCAGAGGGAGTATCATCATCTGGAGCTCAGCATGGCTGGGCTGCACCCACGGGCCCTGCCCGCTGCCAGCCCCAGAGTCCAGGCGGGAGCTTAGCTGGCAGAGGCACGGCACCCGAGCCCAGGCCCTTACCTCTGTGGGTGAAAGGAATGAAATAATAATAATTTTTAAAACTATACAGGAAAATAAAAATTTGGATAAAAAGAAGTCACTCAAAAGAAGCCTCTCCTGAAAAAAATCTAAATACTAGATGAATAGGTTAATTATTTTTTGATGTGCAAAACATAACTTGTTTGTTTGCTGTAGCAGAGCAGGAATTTAATTTTTGAGGAAGATGATTATAAATTAACTTGACTCGTTTATGAAATATTTTTGTCGTTTCGTCTCAAGCATATCGTATTTCCTGTATTATTATTCTATTTACTAATTATCCAGTTTGTGTCTAATTGGCATAATTGAAAATTGACATTGTTTGGTTTTTTTTTTTTTTTTTTTTTTCTTTTGAACTAAACATTGCTAACGTTCTGGAGTTTTTTGTGTTGGTATTTGTTCTGGGTGACTGTTGCTGATCTCTGCGTTTTCATCTCTTGCTATACCTGCCTTTTTCTAGGGGCTTTTGGGGGAACTTGCCGTCGGGGCCGTCAGCCCGGAGGGATTCTCTGCGGGAAGCAGAAAGAGCTGCCCTTGGGGCTGGGGACAGTTGTTCCCAGTCATTGCCAAGCTGAGGTTTTCATAGAAAGCTTTTCTTTCTGTTCCGGGCGAAGCCTTGGTAGCTTCACTCTGAAAGCACAAGGTGATGTGATTATATAATTTTGCTTTCTGTTAGGTGTTTGAAGGCGTATTTCAATAGTTCTGCTTTCAGGTCAGGGGAGGTCCCGTAGCCGAGCCCGCATCACCGTCGGCGAGCTGTGTCAGCGGCGGCAGACTTGCGTAAGCCAGCGCCGGAAGCCGTTCCCGCTCCCTGGCTCTGCGCGGCTGCCGGAGCTCTCCACCTGGGCCCTCCTCTGCTCTGGGTGGTGTCAGGGGACCTCTGCTGCCAACTCGCAAAGGAAGGAAGGAGGCAGAGAAACGTTTCGTACTTGACTTGAGTCACAATTCCAAACTCGGGCGTGCCGTCCAGATTTCTCCTTGTTGGATGTGCGCGTCCCGGGCAGCCTCGGTATTCTGGGTCGATGCCACCTTCTGCGGCCAGGCAGGGACGCGGCCCGTGCCGAGCAGCGAGGGCTCGCTCCCGGCTGGGAGCCCTGGGAGCTTCGCAATTCCTCCTCACACGACTGTGCGGAGCACGACGGGAGCGTCGCTGTCCCGCTGCCTTTCGGGGAGGGTGCTGCTTTGGCCACCTTCTGCGCTCGCTTGGCGCGTCGCCTCCGGAAGCGAGACATCTCTGTCGTCGGGTAGCTGTGCTGGACAGCCCGGTGCCGTGCACCGTTACCTCAACATCTCTGGCGTTGTGCCCGCATCCCGTGCGCCCTCAGCTGCCTCCGGCAGTCCCAGCAGAGTCTGACCACAGGCAAAATAGGTCGTGGTTGAGGGAAGCCGAGTTCCAGGGGCACCGAAAGCAAGTGGCCCTGCTCTCTGTTCGCCCAAAGCCAGGCTGGGTGCTGCTGCTGCCGCAATGTGGAGGATCCTTCCTCGCTCCCACCCTCCGAACACAATCCGTAGGAATTAGCCCTTAGCTGCCATCTGGTGACAGCAGGAATGGCAAGTCCAGCTCTTCAAGGCTCTCCCCGCGTCCCTTTCCAATGGCAGGAGCACAGGCAGTGTGCCCTGGAGCCTGTCCCTGGCCAAGCAGAGCTGCCCGGTGTGCTCTCGCCGCGTGCTCGGCCAGCCCAGCCAGAGATCAGAAGAAAGCCGGGAGAGGAGCAGCACCGCAGCCTATTTTCATCACCTTTTCCTAGACAAACATTTTTTTCACTCTGCAGAGTGTCGTCTTAGCCCCTGGGTGAGTCAGAAGTTGGGAGAATGAGCCAGAAAGGAGCTGCAGTAAGGAGTGCCCGGGGGTCGGGCTGGTGCGCAGGAGGGTTTGGAGGAAGGGAGCGCTGCCCGGCCGCTGGCACCCGTGCCTGGGGGTGGGAGGGGTGCTGCTGGGGGCTGGCACACAGGGGTGCCTTGGCCCTTTGTGCAGAGCCCAGCATCTTTCATTGAAAATTGCAGGATTTCTGTTGGCTTCTCTGGGATTTTTACCTGAATATGGATTTTCAGAATTAACCCTCTGTTTTAAGCCAAACTGTCCAAAGGTGCTGTTGGTTCTTGCATATTTGCAGCCTGGCATTCTCCATCCCATTAAAAAATGTATGGCTTAGCAGAACCAAAATTCCCAGATGAGTCACATTTCATGAGAGGGTTGCAGCCAGTTTGTCTCTTTCTGAGTAGGTAACTTCAGTCTTTGCAGAGTCACGCTGGGCAGAAGTGTTCTGCAGAGATAACCACAAGCCGGTCTCCAAACTCTTAGGCTGATACTTAAATATTTCTTCTCTTTAATGTGTTGTACCAGATATGTTAAACTGTTTATTTTCTACCAGATAATGAGCATTTTCACATTTGTGGTCTACCAACCACCTTAATGCGTGTCTGGTGCCTCACTGAAGAGTATTAATGTGGATCACGGCCCTTCTCAGGCTCTATGTTTTCCTGTTCACATCATCAGCGCTGCCGAGAAGCGATCTGCAGTAATTCGGGGGGGGTTGTGTACGTTCCCATGCCGGCTGGAGCTGGCTAGCACAGTCTTTCTCTACCTTAAGTCTCTATTTCTTCATTAAGAAAAGGTGATGAAACTACTGACCAAAGCCACTGCAGCATTTCAGGGTTTATTTTGCATCCCCACCAAATTCTCTCCTGCAGGCTAGAAGTCTGCCTCCAGACTGCCTTGTGCCGGGGGCACAATCCTCCGTTTCTGCTGCTGCTGGCTTTTGGTGCGGAAAGTCTGGCTCAGTTTGGTTTGTTTGCATGAGTTTTCAGGATCCTTAGAGGTGAAAAGTGTCACATCCATTTTCAGTACCTCTATAAACCAGCTACTTGCACCTGAAGGACTTTTACGTTTGCCCTCGTTGAGGAGCTGCAGTGGCAGTGTTATTCCTTGGGTCTGTCTAATTTTTGTTGATTTTTTCAACTCCCTTGAGACTGTCACAGCCTGTTTGAATTGTGTCGAATTTGCAGATAGATCTCAGTGTGGGATTTTATTTTTTTTTGTTACCCTAAAACTGAAGTGACTTCCCGCATCTGATCTGCTTGAGCGTGGTGGTCAGCAATTGAACCACCGAAGCTCTGCTCCTTTGCGGGCTTAGAACTCGGCGCAACCAGGCAGCAGATTTTTACTTTTTTTTTTTTTTATGTCTATAAGCAAAAACAACATCTAAGCAAATAACCTTTTATCTGTGCGGAGCTGGGTGTATTTTAGCCATGCCAGTCTAGATAAAAAGAATGTCTCGCATTTTTTAAAAGCTTGTGGGAGGAGGCTGACAATAGAGGCTCCATTGTGCCGTTAGTACCGAGCGCACAGGAAATCACAAATTAGCTATGACGAGGGTACTGCAGGGGAGTTGGAAGTTTACTTAATTCCCATAGTATTGTGCGGGTTTGAGAGGGTTTCGTAACGCGTTGCCTCTCGGGTTCGGTTATGTGTGGTGTTTGTATTTGGCAGTCAGCTCTTCAAGGCTTGCTCTTACCATGCCTTTGTTCGGATGGTTTCATGGTTTGGATCCCTGAATCCAGATGACTTTTCTTCTTCCTGTAAGTACAGAGGCGTACAGATGCACTTGGTATTTATCTCATGACCACCCTGCAGCCATCTGGAATGTAAATCTAGCGTCATGTACTCGGCAGTGAGAACCATCTCCTCAGAGCAAGCAACAAAAAAGGAATTTGAGTAGGAATTTGGAGGACAGTCAGCTGCAGGCACTACTTTTCCTCTGCTGGCAGGTTTGGGCCCTGCAGGGTGTTGAGCTACTCAGTTTCCAGTTGCTGTTGAGGGGGATCAGAGTGGGTGGGTTTACAAATCCATAGGATCCCAGCTGCATCCGACAGACTAAGCCCAAGTTACTGCAGGACAGCCCTTCTGTCACAGTTTTGTCCAAAGATTGGTTTGGCTCAGTACCTGCAGCTGAGGAACAAGTTCTGTCGCTGAGTTGTAAGAACTGGGGCTATGAGGACTCTCTAAAATCCCAAATCTCTTTATTCTTAGCGAATAAAGAAATTGCTAAAGAGTATATTGCATTGAGTTGGTAACTTAGAACCTGAAGTACAGTGAATGTTACGGTTTTGCGTCTGTCTTCATAACTTTGCGAGCATCTGCCCTCTGAACTTGTTTTTAATCCTGCTAAATTGTCTAAGTGATTTTCCCAAGCTTTGTTTTTAAATAAATACATTAAAAAAAATCTGTTACCAGATACATAAAAAGAAAAATATTGTCTCGTACCCACAAAGAGTCAGATGGAAAAAAAACTCAACAAACAAACAACCAAAACCAACACGAAATTGAAAACAAAGTCTGGGGTTTTTAACTGGTCTGGGGATAGTGTCTTAGAGAAATGACAAATTTTTCGAAGTATGGTTTATGCAATTCTAGCAGCTATTGATACGCCCTAAAGATTTTTTTGGCAGGAGGGTTGGGGTTTTTTTTGTGCAGGAAAAAAGGGATCTCAAAAATAATCTAATTCTCTCTCAGATTTTCAAAGAGAATTAGTGAAAATGAGTTTTCGTTTCAGAAGACAATTCCAAAAAGAACATTAAAGAGTGATTATTTTTATAAATGGTAAATAACCTCATCTGTTACATCTAAGATTCCTTTGATCACAAAAACGCACAGTGAAAGAAGCGGTCTGTCAGTAAGTTGTATGATACCTGAGCAACTGCTCACGTTTCATTAAAACCAATCTTAAATGAAGTTAGGTAAGGTACTGCAAGCCTGCTGGAACTTCGGTTTGTGAACTAGGCTTATTTCTCATTTGCATTAAGATGTTTAGGAACTGGCAAAACCAAATCAGAATGTGGTCCTTTGCGGCAGCTTTTTCTAGTTTACCAGCGTCCTGAGTGTAAGTCCAGCGTCTTTGTGTGGGATTCCGAACTCGCTGTAAGGAGAACTCCACCAGAGCATCTGAGTTAGTTAGGAAATTTTGTCCTACATGAGAACAAATCACCTTCCTGAAGTCTTTTTTGGTTTGTTTGTTATAGAATTGCACTTTACTAAAAACCTTAGGTGAGTACTGAAGTGCGGAGCCGCTGACTTCCAGGGCAGGTTTTGGAGAACTGGAAGAGAGGGAAGCAGCGAGTGCAGCATGAGCAGATGTCCTTCCTCAGGGGCAGAGGTGACCTCGGTGGTCTGCTCGCTCTTGGGAGCAGCCTCAGGAGTGACCTGGGATAGTTCAGTTGATTGTTCGCTCCCAGTCCCAGTGTAGCCAGTGGTGGTGAGGTGACTTGGGAGAGTAAGCTGCAATCTGTTGGAAATGGCACCGAACTGGAGTAGGATTCTGTGGTTGATGGGGCTCTGAGTAGGTGCTTGGTCGGTCTCGTTTGTGTCTGGTTTTGTGCCGGGGAGCTGGCTTGGGAGGCAGTGTGCTTTCCCTGGTGACCTGAATTCACGTAAATGCAACTTCATAAAGAGGCACTGGTGGTTTCACTCAACACAGCACCGCGCAAAACATTCTCTTGTGATTAGAGGGCTTAATTTTTTCAAATTGAGAATGTACTTTCCGCCATTAAAGTTCTTCCTCTTTAAACAGCAAAAAAACCCCTCCTGCGTGTCTGAATCGGAAAGTTGTACTTCACCGGTTAGCCTGACGGGCCACGCGTGCAAACAGACCAACAGAGCGCTGGTGAGTGGTGAGGCTGCCGCTCCGTGTGCCGGAACGCAGGGCTTTTCTGTTCCCACGGAGTGCTCTGCTCCTGCTGAGATACAAAAACTTGGAGCTGAGACATGATTGCGAGCTATTTTTGCTGAACAGTTGAACTTTGGAAGAGAAGGAGGAAGGGATAATTTCTTCCAGTTTGAGTTTGCACATTGTACAACTATTACAAACTTGAAGATGACTGTTAAGTAAAGACAGCTACTTGAAGTGCCAGATGGAAAAGAGCAAGAAAAATGCCTTCTGCTTCCAACAGAAAGGGGATTTTTGCTCGTTTTGTTTTGGGGGCTTCTCCAGCCCACAGAGTTGTGTTTAATGTCTTTATCGGTGGTCTGGAGGAGGGGATCGAGGGCACACACGGTCAGTTTGCGGATAACACCAGGTTGGGCAGGACTGTTGATCTGCCAGGGGGTTGGGAAGCTCTGCAGAGGGACCTGGGTGGGCTAGATTGATGGGCCGAGGCCAGTGATCTGAGGTTCAGCAAGACCAGGTCACAACAACCCCCTGCAATGCTACAGGCTTGGGTACAAGTGGCTGAAAAGCTGCCCAGCGGAAAAACACGTTGGAGTTCTGGTCAACTCCCGTCTGAACAAGAGGCAGCAGTGTCCAGGTGGCCAAGAAGCCACCAGCATCCTGGCCTGGATCAGAAATAGCGTGGCCAGCAGGACTAGGGAAGCGATTGTCCCCCTGTGCTCGGCACTGGTGAGACCGCACCTCAAACATTGGGTTCAGTTTTGGGGCCTTCACCACAAGGATGCTGAGGGGCTGGAGTGTGTCCAAAGAAGGGCAATGGAACTGAGGAAGGGTCTAGAGCAGGAGTGTGGTGAGGAGCAGCTGAGGGAGCTGGGCTTGTTCAGCCTGGAGCAAAGGAGGCTCAGGGGAGACCTTCTGGCTCTCCACAACTCCCTGACATTCAGGAGCTTGGAGCCAGGGCTGGTCTGGCTCTGCTCCCAGGGAACAAGCAGCAGGACAAGAGGAACTGGCCTCAAGTTGTCCCAGGGGAGGTTTAGGTTGTAGCGGAGGAACAATTTGTTCCCCTCTGGGGTTGTCCAGGCCTGTGCCAGGCTGCCCAGGGCAGGGCTGGAGTCCCCATCCCTAGAGGTATTTAACGGACGTGCAGATGTGGCACTTACTTAGGGACGTGGTTTAGTGGTGAACTCGGCAATGCTGGGTCAACGTTTGGACTTGATGATCTTAAAGGTCTTTTCCAACCTGAGATGATTCTGTGATGCTTCAGTGTTGCGGTTTGTGTCGCAGGGCCCGTACAGGTACTAGATGCACAGCGAGGCGCGTTTCTGCTGGCCATCATGTGGTGGGCCGTGGGCTTCAGAGGACCTCTTGGTCCCGCGGCGGCAGCTCTGCCGCTCAGCGTCGGACTGCGCTGCTCTGAGTGGGATGGTACTTTTTGAGTTCCTACTTTGCTGGTCAGTAAGTGCTCTGAGGGGCAGAGCAAACATTCCTGCCATTCTAGAAATGCGCTGGCTTTCGGAAAAGCCGCCGTGGGTTGTGAAATAAGATACCGGCTGTTTGCTTTGGACGCGAGTCTCCTCGATTCGTTCTCCTGCGCAGTGGTCAGTCAGCTTATTACATCCATTTTATATGGGTTTAGTTCAAGGCCTCTGGTAGTTTTGTACGTAACTCGGAGTAATTGGAAAATGTCAAAAATGCGGAATATTCTTCAGTTGTCTAAATTTTTTAAAAGGTGTTTTTTCCTGCCGGCATCTGGACGTCAGCCAGGTGCAAGTTAACATTCCCACAATACCTTTTCTGTGGGATAACGGGCAAGTCTAGGACAGCATTCTTTCACTTACGTAAACAGGCTGTGCTGGCCAAGGCTATGGGAGAAGTGTTGCCGAACGTGAAATTGTTGCCGTTTGCCCTCCCAGTTGTTGCTCTGTTGACAGTGATTTTTAAATTTTTTTTTTCATTATTGGTCTCCTGTTTATATTTAAATAACACGGACTCTCTGCTCTACTACCATTTAGGATCTTGCCCAAGGCAGCGCCGGGTGAAAAATCAATGCACTCTACGAATGGTCTCGTATGCGGTAGTGCTGTGGCTAGTGCAAACCTCGCTTCCAGAAGCTTCCAAAAAGTAGAAGGGTGTTTGTAGAACAGTAGAGTCTCTTTGACAACAGAGGAAAAGAGGTGAAGGTCTGAGCAGCTGAACTGACCTTTCATCTCGCTCAGCTCTGCCACCCCTGTTCCTTCCAAAGCAGAGCAGGAGTAAGGGATCGGGGAAGCCTGGAGCGGCTGTCAGGTCCTGTCTGCTCGCTGGCTGCCTCACACCTTTCACTGTCTTGAGTAGGGGTGATTTTGGTAATACTAAAAATTGATAGGAATTTATTACCGTGCGTGTTTTCCCCGTCAGAAATCGTAACTTTGTACGTTGAGAGATGCTGGACAATTTACGTACTGCGAAGGCTGGTGTGAAGTGTGTAACTTTGCTTGTAGAGTTTTGTCCGTTAGGAATGTTCAGGGTGTCTTAAGAATACGTGTAGATTTTTTTCTGGATTTTTTTTTTTTTTTTTTTGAGGATCTCAGGCGGGAATTTAGTGTGCACTACTTCAAGGTAATAGTTTATACCCAAAGAACTCTGCAGAAGCTGTGGCCTCTCCAGCCAGATGAAATGCCATTTTTCAGCTTCTACAGAAACAACGGGTCAGTTTGCTGTCGCCAGCCTTAGGCGAAGGTTGGGGAAAGGTAGTCAGAAACATGAAGAATTTCAGAGATGCTCAGTGGTTTACTCTACATTTTTCTTTGCCTGTGATATAAACGCTGTTTTTCCTTTAAAATCGTCTTGGTGACTTAGGTGTTTTCTACCAGATGTTCAAATTCTTTTTTTCGTGCCTTTGAATGGCAAAACTTTTCCTAGAAAATGTGTGGGGTTTATCATCAATGTTTGTTTAAAAGGGCAGCAGGCAACTGTCACATCTGAAAACTCAATTCTTAGTGAATTCTGAATTGACAGAGGAGGAAAGTTTGGTGAAACCCGTAACCTTTTATGCCGTCTGGATAAGCTGGAACGTGGCCATGTCATTATTCCCTTTCATCCACTGATGTCGCTGAGGTCCCTACACAGACCGAAGCTAATAAATGAACCTAAAAATCAATTGATGTAAGCTTTGCATTTTTCCGTGCCGTGTGTAGGCCCATTTTCATGTGCTCTGTGTGTTGACATAAATGTGAGGTCAGTAGGGTGGGTGCAAGCGCTCGTAATTCTCTGTTCTTTATTCGTGCAAAATGCAGCAGAACAGTAATATCCAGATGCACTAAAATGCATTAATGGTGGGATTTCCAGCTGCCAGTTCTGTGACCATAATTTTTCATCCATTTTAAACCTCTAATGACTTTTAATATATTTCGAAGAACTAAATAGGAAGAAGAGTGCTGGTGCTTACTTGATAAAATAAAAACATATTAAGAAACAGAAATTTATTGCCCTGTCTTCAGTTTGTATTCATTTAGAGCACAGGTTTTATGGACCTTTTGGTTGGAGGTTATTTATCTCTCTAGATTTTAAAGAACAAGTACTTGAACTGCTGGTTTTATTGCATGTAAATATCAGTACCTTGGAACTGGCTACGTTTAAATCTGTAACCTTCTTTCCTATTCACTATTTCTAAGCTTCCTTGCTTAAAGTAAGGTGGCTTTTTCTGTGCACATCTGCACATACGTGTGGACCGTGCTATGTTCTTATGTATGAACTTCTAACTGTTTTTGCTGTAGTACAGAAAGCGGTATCATCTTTTTATGGCTGTGAGGGTGAAGTCACTCGTACAGCTACAGCACGTTAACGACACAGACTGGTGTGTGTGCCCATCCTTCCGCGAGCCGCTCCTGTGCGGATACGAACCTGCTCGTCCCCGACGGGCTGGATTTTGGCACCGGCACTCGGGTAGCAGAGCACCTTCCTCTGCCGACTGACCCAGAGTACAACCCGGAGTTAGCGAATGAGGAAGAAAGCGAGACCTTCTTAGATAAAGACAAACCCCAGATCCTGATGAAAGCCGTGCGCTGAATAGCAGCTTGTGCTTTCCTGTCAACCCACCGTGAATCCTCCACGAGCACCGCTGCTGTTGCAGAGTGTTCCCTCCTCCTAGAGAGAGGTGGTGTGTGTCCTGGGTTTCTTGTGGAGTAGAGAATGGCAGCTTCTGGAAGCATTGTCTGCTGAAGTGCCATTAGCCGTGCGCCGTTCGCCGCTTCGATTGCGTCCTTTGTTGTGTTCTCTGCCATTGTAAGAGAGTTGGGTATGGTCAGGAGCTTGATTTCCAGCACTTCTGCTTGCTTGTTATTTTCTTATTTTGTAGCTTACTCTTTTTTTGTTGTTGTTGAATTATGTGTATTTCTGTGATCAGTTGGCATGGAAACATGGCTCCTTTATAGGCCAGTTGCTTTTAGCGTTAATTTGCAGGTACGTGTTTTTGAATGTGAAAATGGAAACGATTTATGTTCTTCATCATTCCCCATCATTAATGCTTACATGCTTTCCAGGGCAATGTACATTATCTTCCCTTCTATCTTAGAGGGGAAAATGTACTCTTTAGAAAAGCGAGGGGGGATAAATACTTTGCTGCATTATGTACACTGTATTTAAAGGATGGTTCTCTGCGTAAAAAATGATACGTACAACTCCACAGAGTCAGGGAAACAACGACCAAAAAAGAAGGTCTTAAAGCCTGGGAAGTGTGTAACACTTGTCAATAATAGAAAGTCACACCACTCAATTTCTTTTTCAGTAATGTATTTCTTGATGTTACCTTTCCTTTTTCGATTTGAAGAGCGCCCTGTTTTCCTGTTGGATTGGCTGAATTCCACTTGAAAACGGCCAGAGGTTTGCTTTGAGCAGTGCTGGCAAAAGTGGGGCAAGACTTTCATGGGTGGTTTGAGTCTTTAGTTAATGGAGTTTGCAGTTTCTGAAATACCTCAATACTGGCAAAAGTGAACTCGTAGACTTTTTTTTTTTTTCATATATGTATATAATTGTTCCGGCAGTATTTGTGCTGACACAACGATCTGCTGTGGTGACTGCTGCTTGGAGAAGAACAAGCAGCACTATTGCACATCTTCGTGGCGGAGGAGAGCTGGACTGTTAGTCTTTGTTCGCATTTATAGACATCTGAAACTGCATCTGCATTCCAACTGTCTTAACTATAGAAAACCAAGTACCTAAGTGAACCTGCTGTAAGGTGCAGCCTGCTTTCAGTGTGGCCGCCTTCAGGTTCTTGAGGATGAGATTTAATCTCATTCTCATTCCTAATAGCTACGGACTGGGGTCTGAAGAGCTTTGTACAGATTGGATATGCAGAATAAAAATAAGATTTGAATTAATTTACTTTGGCTTATACTTCTCCATTTGGTTCCAGACTTCAAACACTTTGTTTCACTAACCATTTCATTGGGAATATGCAAAGCAAATAAATTCGGTTGCTACTGCTCATAACTCTGTTTTAAATATTTAATACACAGTCAGTTTATCTGACCTAAATAGGTGTGCCACTTTTTCTTTATCCCTAAAGTTAAAGTACACGTAATTCAATTTAAAAAGCGTAAGTGTGTGCAGGATTTGACAAATTTCACTGAAAGAATGCAGATCTGCAGATTAGGAATACATTGTTTATGCCACCAGTCCTACTGTATGAATGTCACGGTATTAGTCAGCAACCATATGGCTCATTTCTCTCTGGACAGTCTTAAAAAAAAATACCAGAAAACAAACCAAACAAAGCTCTGTGGGTGTAAACCCCCATGTTTTCTGAAAATTCAGTTCTGAAATTTCATCTCTGAAATCTGAAAATTCATTTAACATGCTAAATAACTTCAGTGGAAAAAGAACTAGTTTGGTTCATAGCGGACGCTTCTACCGAAACTGTTCGGAGCCGCTGTGTAGTTACTTGCAAGTGGTTTTCTCAGAGGCTGAGAAGCTTAGTACAGAAGATGAGGGGTTTTTGTCTTGCTCTCTGCAGTTTACAGATCCGATTTTCACTAACCCTGATGCAGCTGTGAACAGAAGTTAGGCTGTGCCGCTTCCTGTGCGCCGATCTCATCATCTCTGCAGAATAAACCATTTCTCCCTTCTCTCCCCGCCCCCACCTCCATTCTCCCGCAAACAAACGGGTCTGTTAACGGAGAATAGTGAAAAATAAATGGGTCCCACCCTGTTGTCGTCTCGGTGTACTCGTCACAGTAACTGGAGAGCAGATGCACTTCTGTGGCTGTTGTAAACGACTTGTGTTGGATTTTGTCATTCCCATCCTTCCCTGAATGGCCACTGGCACTTCTGCTCCTGGAAGGGCAGCTGTGAGAACTCGGGGGGGTGGGAAACGCACTATTAATGGGCTTAATGCCCATCATGAATTGTAACATTTCTGGCTTAGATTGGTCTCTTCATTCACGTGCTCTCTGGAATTAAATTTCCAGTGATTGGCATAGCCTCTTTCTGGACGTGTTTGTTTCTTTAACCTGATGGTGTGTAGCTGACGTCCCGCAGCACTCACACCTCCTCGGTTGACCCGTGGGAAACAGGTCCACGCAGCACCGGCCAGTTAGGTCATTTTATTCTGTCTTGAGGTGGACCCCAAAATTCAGGACAGAGTGAGTAAGTTGAGTGCACGTGCTGTTGCATGGTCCCCGCTCCCCTACCGTGGGACAGAGCATCTGTCTCGAGTTCATTTATCCGCCGGTTGGACGCGGTACCCGTTGGAATCCAAGGCTCCCCTTTGGTGGGGAAGCTCTCCCGTATTCTGCTGCGGGTGCTTACCGGGCCTCCCAGAGAATTAAGCTGCTAACCGTGTTGTCCTTTAAATATTTTGATGTAAAAGTTTAATTATCTTTGTATGAAGTACTTAACATACGTTAAGTAGCACCTCGTCCTGCTCGAGTGTTTCATCTGAGCATTGTGGAAAGTACCTATGGAACAAGTATGAAAAGTACCAAAAGATAGAGAGGTGTCAGAGTCACTTTCCATTTCTCTCCTTACAGGAAAACAGTGACTAAAACTTTGATTAGCTGTGCAGTTTTCAGTAATCCCGTCTGTTTTGCAAGTCACTCGGGTGCTGTGAGCTCGTGGCAGGCCTTGTAGGAAGTTACAAACCAACAACAGTATTTGTCTGCAAGGTATTAACACAATAAAAAGCGTCTCAATGAAAGAAGTCGAGATGTTGCCACTTGCTGCAAGGTAATTTTGGAGTCACTGGCATTCAAAACTTGAAAAGCAGATTTCTGATGAACATACTGGTGGGAAGCCTGGATGCTCTCAGTGTTCTTAACTTGGAGTAGCAGCTCAGAAGAGCCCCCGAGGATCCCCTTTCACCATGTGTACTGGTGGTGTAGTTTTTATAAGAAATAATGCTAATGGTTTCTAATGCTCTTTTTTCTTAAAAGATGAGAACACACCATTGGAGTTGCCTCTTAAAGGATTGAGCTCAGTGACCAGCTTAGTCACTCTTTATATTTACCTTATTTTAATCTGGTTTACAGTGTGGACCTAAGAAATGACTCTCATCTGAGCTACTGACGGATGCAGAATTTTCACTCCGCAGAATTATTTTCCCGATCCCATCTGCTATTCTCAATGCTTGTTTTTTCTCTTTTCTAACCGATACGGCAGTCCTGACCCAAGGGGGCAGAAAGAACGAAAAGGATTGAGCTGAGGAAAATATTGTGAGCGCTACAATTTCTGCTGAAATACCAGTTGTTCTCTCAAAGTACATAACGGGCAAAGAGAGAGCGGTACGGAGCAGAAAGAATACCTTCTGTTTTTTCCCTTTTGCAGTGATACGCCTGCACTAGCTCGGTTTGCTTCTCGTACAGAAAAATCAGGAAGATAAGGTGCTGTGAAGGCCTGTTGCTCTGGTGTCTCTCGCTCTCGAGAGCAAGGATTGGCTTCGTGTTCTCCCGTGACATTCTGGGAAGTAGCTGTGAAGCTGTCTTGGTTCCCAGGAGTCACTGGGTAGCTGTAGTCCTGTGCTGGCCAAGCTCTAGGCTCTGCAGGCAAGGTTTTCAGAACTGGCAGCCGGCAGGAAGCAGACTTGCTTTCCAGTATCGCTGTGCTGCGCCCATTTGCTGAAACACACAGTCAGCGTCAAGATGGGCTCTGAGTTTACTTGCGTGAAGTCGCTGTTCCGGTGAGTACCTTTGGATGGTAAAACCCCAAGTCATCTATGAGAGTTTCCCGTGCCTGCGGTAGGAGCTGCCGTGCTCCTGCGTGCCTTGCCGCCGCCGGCTCTTCGTCCTGCTCCTGACATCCCTCCTGCTTCTGGTCTCAGAAAAGGCAGTAAAAGCAGAGAGTATTTTGGCAATTCTGTACCGCATCGTATCCATCAGTCTGCTCTCCGTTCCCATTGCTTCTCAGTCCGTTGTCAGTCTCTGTTGTGTAGTGAGAGGCGGTTGCTGGGCTGGGTTTTGCGTGCCCGTCCGTTTCTCGCAGGCTGTCCTGCTGCCGCAGCCCGAGGAGCTGGCGTTCGTGTGACACGTGCGCCACGGACATGTGCTGTAAATGCCTCTGCCTGCCCATCGGGGACACCGCAGCTGCAACACAGATTTTTTTTATTTAAGGTGCAACTTACATGGAAAAGCCTGAAATAACACTACAAACTGACTGCTCCACTTCCCTTGCTGGGAATGGCGATAGTGGATTCATCAGACATGGTGTGACCAGCAGGAGTAGGGAGGTGATTGTGCCGCTGTACTCGGCACTGGTGAGACCGCCCCTTGAGTCCTGTGTCCAGTTTTGGTCACCACAGGATAAGAAGGACACCGAGGTGCTGGAGCAGGTACTGAGAAGGGCAAGGAGGCTGGGGATAGGTCTGGGAAACATGTCTTATGGAGAGAGGCTGAGGGAACTGGGGGTGTTTAGTCTGGAGAAGAGGAGCCTGAGAGGAGACCTCCTTGCTCTCTACAGCTACCCAAAAGGAGGTTGTAGCGAGGCCGGTGCTGGTCTCTCTTCCCAAATTACTAATGATAGGACGAGAGGAAATGGCCTCAAGTTGTGCCAGGGGAGGTTTTGATTGGATCTTAGGAAGAAATTCTTTCCTGAGAGAGTGGTTAGGCACTGGAACAGGCTGCCCAGGGAGGTGGTGGAGTCACCATCCCTGGAGGGGTTTAAGAGACGAGCAGATGTGGCACTTGAGGCTCTGGTCTAGGGGTTAGGGATGCTGGGATGAAGGTTGGACTAGATGATCCTGGAGGTCCTTTCCAACCATAGTGATTCTAGGATTCTATGATCTTCCCAACTAGGGCGCTCGAGCAAAGAGAGAAGGGTGTAGCCGGGGAGAGCCTGCTAGGGAATGTTGCCCGTGCGAAGAGGCTGCAGCTTGTGTAGCTGTTCCTAGAGGAGGCCGTAACTCCCTTTCTAAGACTGTCTCACAGCTGGTGTGTTTAGTCCCAACACGGGCTTTAGGCACTTACAGAGATTGAACAGGATTTTTCACCCTGAAAAATTTCTAATTTGAGGCCTTTATCTGCAGACAGAGCATTTTTATGCATCTGAACAGAGAGAGCCTTTTCAAGTTTAAAACGGTTAAACTACAGAGAGTAAAAGCAACATTATAAAGCTCAGTGAAATAAAAAAAAGACCAAATATGGGTCATTTTAAAGAACTTCTTGACTTTTCACCAGTTCAGTGGAAACAAAGTGTTCAAAAACCTTCTGTCAACCCCTTTAGTATGTGGTATGTGTGGGAAGAAAGATTTTGCTTCTCTCATTAAGTCATGGGAGGAGCTCCCGATTTTAACTGCGTTTTTCAGTGCAGCTTTAACTGCAATACTGGGACTAGAGCCTTGGTAAGTGAAACTCAAAACTCCTTGAAGAAAAGCTCGGTAAAAGAGCACTCTTACATCATACACTTTTATTATATTATGATTAAATGTAACGTGATAACATAAACACAGCTTTTGCCTTAAACTGCCTGTTTTATTTGGCGCTTTGGCTGTTGTTACTGGCCCCTTCTCAGTGGGCTTCTCATTTTATACATCCTGCTTGCTTACCTTCAAAATTAATATCTTTTCAGAGAATCCTATTTACTCAAGCTGCTTGTGTGTGCAGAGGACCTTGGGTGGGAGGTGCAGGACTTTATGCTCTAGACTCTCATATTCTCATTTTTACAACAAAACTAGTTTGTCATCGTCATCAACCGTTTTCTTAATATTGGCAGAGCAGCCGGGGTCGGTGGCTGTGGGAGGAACCAGAAAGAGGGAGAGGAGGGTTTGAAGGAGCCCTTTGCACCGCTTCAGTGTTCGGCAGAGTTGGTTTGATTTTCAGAGGAACATACTGGAGTGTAACTCAAGAGGGAGTTTATTATCCTCACTTACTAGAAACCTTAGTACTGGGTTGAACTGTGTCTTTTTGATTACGCCAGTCTTAAAAATCTGGGCTATATACATTTATTTGTTGGTTTTTTTTTAAAGTGTTTTGGCTGCACATCTGAGGGGAAGTTTCTAGCTTTTCTCCCTTTTTCCCATCCCTAAAGAAGAGAGTCATAGGGATTGTTGGCACATAGAGTACTGTGATGTTCAGCTGAGAGGATAGTGAATCGCATCAGGTGCTTTCTCCAAATAAAAAATATTAAGAAGTGACAAAGAAAACGGTGAAGTCTCTGCTCATATGTAAAATACTTTTGCACTGTTATTTTTAGTGCTATTCAAATGCGTTCTGCTGGCCTGGAAAAAAATGAAACCTTGTGAAATTAATTTGATTATCGGAGGCCCCACACTTGCTTATCTTCAGACTTTTTGATAAGGAAAATAAGGAGTGCCCCAGGTAATAGTGTAACGTTCCTGGTCAAAGTACAAATGTGCTGTTAGGGGATTGCTTGTGGTGGTTGGGACCAGAATAGAGGAAGCCTTTGATGTCGGCTCCGCTTGGGTGATTGGGTTTCTTTCTCGGAGGCAGCGTCCCGTACCACGCCTGAAATACCAGAGAAGCAGCACAGAGAGTAGCCGTGAGGACCGGCCACATCCAGAAATTCTGTTCTGTGAGAAATCCTTGGTGGTGTCTTTAAAACATAATGTGAAATTAATACTCCAAAAGCAGTTGTGTTAACAATGCGAAAAAGTGGTATTTTTTCCCAGTGCATACCCAGCTCAGGCGGTGGTTTAAAACAAAACAAAAAAACCCCAGGCCTGCTGGAATTAAGTATGTTGTTGTAAGAGAAACATTTTTGGAGGAGAGAAAAAAAAATGACCATTTTCTTCTTTTTTCCTTTGTAGTTCAAATACAGAATATTTTACAGGCAAATCAGGAGTCCTTCCTTGAGAGTATTACATTTTAAATTGATGTTACGTGGCTGTTCAGTTTTTATCAAAATCGCAGCCAAGACGCCAGTTGCGATAACATGATTTTAACAAAGAAAAATCAATGCTTGTGTGCTGCTTTCTATTGAACACAGGATGAAAAGAGCAAGGGTGAGGGCCGCTGATGCGTTTCCTTCGTAGGGCAGCGCAGCCCTGTTAACGCCAACCCATCCTAGGCTTGTGTTCTCTGTCCTCAGTGTTGTCCTCGCAATCTCCAGCACCGCTTCTTCCGTGGAAAATGCTTTAGTAAGTCTTGGCATGGTCTGTATTGTTACTGGAATGGCTCGGGGGGTTAATCGTTCTGTTCCTCGTACAATTGTTGAAGTAGATTTTTTTGTTTTTTTCCCAGTTCCTGTCAGCAGGAGTGTTTTGGCTTGCCTTTTTTTTTTGTGTGTGTGTGTAAAGTCACACCCACCAACCTATAAAGTCTGTGAGCTGGAATGTAAGCTCAGTTGTGTTTTAAACTAGAATTCTGAGTGTGTGTTAAGGTGGGTTCCCCCTGGCCTGAGCCGTGGTGGCTGTCTTTGGGAGAAGAGGAAAGCAGATGGATACACCCTGTAGATACCCTGATGCGTACCCCGTGTATGGTGCTTTGTGGGGACATCTCCCTTCGGTACAGACTCCATTCGTACATTCAGCTCTGTGTTTTAGAGATGCTGCCCCATCAGCAACTGGGGATTCGATGCCCACGGTTAGTTGGGGGCAAATGTGGCTGCTGGAGGGTCGTAATTTTCAAGTTCTTTCAGTCTTAATTTGTAGGTACCGTGGTGAGCTCCGCTGCAGGGGTTCCTGTAAGTTAACAAGTTGGTGGTGGCGTTTGCCAGAGTGCGCCCGGGCGGGAGCATCCCACAGCCACCGCAAAACTCCTGGGATAAGTAACGACAGTGGGCAGCCTTAGCCAGAATTTCTCTGGAGCTGGGATTAATGGGAGTGTACTCGCCCTGGGCAGCTCCACCATCGCCGGCTTATTTATTCCCCCTGCTCCCCCATCCTTTCCTTCTTACTTAATAAAGCTAAAAATACTTGAAACAGTGAATTTGTTGTGGACAGGCACTGAAATGCTGCCCATCCAGGGAAAGCTCCTTCCTATAAAATGTTCTGCCTTTCTCTGGAGTTGGCTTTCATGGATCTGCTAGCCTGAAAACAGCATTTCCGCTGTTTTCTGGGATTTTGCCCGTACGTTATTGCGGATAACGTACACGTTCTCACTTTAGTTCTTCATACAGTCGCTACTGCTTGTTGGCCTTTGGTTTGCTTTTCAAAGGGTCCTAGACAATTAAACATGTTACGGTAACGTATTGTGCTGTTGCTGCTTGTTCATTTGATAGGAAATAGGTGTGACTCATACTGCTTTCAGTCTTATAAGTAGTAATTAAGATGAGGCTATCATTATAGCACGCTCCAAAGACGTAATTTGGGTAATTTTTTGACTGATGTGAAATCTGCCCAGGTCTCACACGGATGTTTGAAGCCCGTGTGCAGTAATAGAAAACCTTACCAGATGATTTTGTTTGCCCTTAACAGAACTTGATTTCTGATCATGGGGTTTCCAGATGTGCCCTGTAGGACCTTCCTTTTTTGTACCTGACAAGCATTCAGGATTTTGTGTGTGTGCTGACAGCCGTTAGGCAGATAACAAGAAGATTCCTGCGTATTGAAAACGAACGGGTTAGGGATGAGGATCTGAAGCCACAGCAGAACCCCCGTCCTCGCCGGTGTCAGACTAACTTCCGAGAGAGGCGAGTTTGCTCACTGTGTGAATAGGGAAAGGTAATGAGGGATCATGGCTCTCGGGTTCCGGGAACGGCCGGGAAACGTGGGGATTTCTAAATAGAAATCATCAGCTTTACTCGAATAAGACAGTTGTCTCAAAATAGCCAGTGCTGGGGCCTCGGTGTTGGATACCCCGGCACGTGTCTCGGGGTGAAACAGCGCCGTGGTGGGGGCATCAGTCCAGGGACCCTGGGACTCTCTGGGCCGGGGTGGCAGTTGGGTAGCGGTGGTGTTGGTTGTGTATTTTGTGTCCGGGAGGGAGCTGCGAAGGGCCTGGCCCGTGGCCGGCTGTATTTCAGTCTCCGCAATTAGCAGGAGGATATAAGTGGGTGGGTCTGCTCTGCACATCATTGGGGCAACACCGTGCCGGAAACCGCTTGTGTTTTTCTTGGTCTCTTGCAAATTAAAAAAGAAAAGAAGGAGGATGACTTGTTTTTACTGAGTTTGGGTAAATAAAAAGCATAGACCAGAGCCATACCCATCAGCTATGCTCTTCCAGTGAAGTTCCAGCGTGTTCAGCGTTCACCACTGAGCCCTGTAGACTTCCAACAGAGACTGCACACGTGCTCTGCCTGAAGCTTAGGCTTAGTCTTCTCTTGTGTGTATATTGTGAAGTCCAGATCTTACACCTTTGAAAGTCAATTAGGGATTTGTCCTATTAATAAGGCTTGCAGCAGGTTCCTAAAATCTGAGGAAGCAGAGCTAGAAACAGGAAATGAGAAAATAAAAGAATGAAGTTAAATTTAGTCCTCTAAGTAATTCATGTTTTCGAGGGTAGCTGCCACCTTTTTAATACTTGCCCCTGGTTGGTGTTCTTCATGTTAAAATATCATCCTCTCTGCTCCCC
>VWZK01008668.1:0-12878 GCA_013396935.1 Baryphthengus martii | reverse complement strand
CTTCTCTTGGAAGCTTAATAAATTACCAAATGTATTATTCTGATTACCACTAAAACACTCCAAAATAATTTGGTAGGAACTTCATGAAAGAGTCATTAACAGCACTCATTACTATCCAGATTTTATGAAAGTCACAGGCAATGGTTCCTTTGGTTTTGGTGGGAACCACATAAAGGTCCCTGTTACCACATTATCATCAAAAAAAATCTCAAACCATTTAATGAAACTGAAATGGCAAAATAAGCTATTCTAAAAAAGCAGCATAAGAAACAAAGTGGCAACTCTGTCTTCATGCACATTTTTCTCAGTGAGGGACTCCACTGAAAAAAAGATAAAGTAGGTAAGATTTTGATAACTTTCTCCTCACTTCCTTTCTTTGGACCACTAGAAAATACTGCCTCTGAAGTATATCACAGAACGGTAGGGGTTGGAAGGGACCTCTTTCGATCACCTAGGCCAACTCCCCTGCCAAAGCAAGTTCACCTAGGACAGGCTGCACAAGAACACATCCAGCTGGCTTTTGAGTATCTCAAGAGATATAGACTCCATAACCTCTCTGGGCAGCCTGTTCCAGGCTCTGTCATCCTCCCAGTAAAGTTCTTCCTGATGTTGAGGTGGAATCTCCTGTGTTCCGGTTTGTGCTCGTTGCCCCTTGTCCTATCACTGGGCAGCACTAAAAACAGACTTGCCTCATCTTCTTCACACCTGCTCTTCAGGTACTTATAAACATTGATAGGATCCCCAAATTTACCTCTAATAGACTGTTGAATGCAATTATTTTCTTTAATGGGACAGTTCCTGCTTGGAATGCAAACAACAACAATATCACTCAATTTGACTAGAGACAAAAATCAGCCCAAATCAGGCAGACTGTATTAAAAATAGGATCGTCCAAATTCTTTTGCAGTCAGTAAGTGTTACTGGCTTCAGTAACTATACGCCTAGGGCTTACAATTCATCATAAATATCAGTTGGAGGGAATCTTGCATTCTTTCTTTTTTATACACTATGAATGGTAATATTTTGTATTCCTTTGCAACTTCTTTCCATTTCTGAGTCACTTATGAATGCAATTTCCAAAAGGCCTCAGTACAGGTCCGATGTAGTTTCTGCTGAAGTCTCACAGCCTTGTCAGTAGCCTCAAAGGCAACAGGTAAACTAGTGGGAAATAGAAAAACTCCTCCCTCCTATTAAATGTTTATTTCATTCTAAAAAAAAGAATTAATTATTTTACTGTTACTACTATTTTACTATCAGTTTTACCTAATAAATCTAAGCTCTGCCTTTTTGTTTGATAGCTTATTTATTTTTCTGTTATTTATAACCACCATAGTTTTAGTATTTGTAAGAAAAATAAGGTGATAAAAAAAGTGTGTGGATCAATGTACGATCAGCAGTAACCAAGCACCAGCAACTTTAGGTTGGATTGTAACTGCTGACAGTATTCAGGAGGCTTCTGTCATTGACTCCTTTTCTTCAGAAAATTCTTTGTTGCTTAGATAAGTAAACAGGGTGAGTGACACAGACAGTTCTTCATTTCATCCCATTTCCTAGACTTTTATGCATTGCCATATCAAACAGTCTTGCAGCCCTCAGTGTTTCACAATTCCCCACTGTGGAACTCAATGTTTTTTATGCTGACGCTCCTTTCAAATGAAGCACGAATGATATAAACAAACGCTTAGCCTGCAGCAAAGCTCAACTATTAGTTAGGGAGTAATGTGAACTGCTGAAGAATCTGCCTTCAGAACAAATTAGTGGGTTTTCATTGCGTTTTGTAGTACTGCCAGAAAGCACTTTGCCAAAGGGTCAAACAGGAAATAATGCCAGTTAGCAATTCTGGAAACTACCTTCTTTGTAGCTCCATTCATTTCAAAGTAATGTACAGAAATCAGTAAGAATTGGGGAAACAGTGCAACCATTTATTGCCTTTTTTTTTTTGCTATAAACACAAAAAAATGCAACGGAACTATCACAATATAAGTTCCTACCACACCTGAGTGACCATGTGTTTCTCTTGCAGTACTTGAGCCACTCATTCAGTGCTTCTGATCTGGGAAATCAAGAGGAAGGAAGAAGGGGAAGGAGTGAAAGAAAACACCTTCTTGTTTCGAATGTGCTTTAAAGAGAAACTCTGGAATTGAATGAACATGCTCCTTCTTAAATTTGCCTTTCCACCACTTCTTTCTGTGAATGTATACCAGGAAGAAAAATGTCCTTTTTCTTCTTTTTAACTGTGTTATAGATAAGAAACACCACTGGCTAATCTTCACTTTTTTGTTTGATTGTTTTTGGGTTTTTTTTTGTTTACATAGAAAATAGTAGTAGCCAGTTGCCTGGGTCAAACACCTTTTATTTTTTACTGATTAAGTCTCTTTGGGAATATTCAGCATGGGGTTTTTATACCTCATTAAAGCATTGTCCAGATTTTGCTCGGACTTACATCTCCATCTTTGATGAAAAATTTAGTAATAATGCAATCTAAAAGTCTAGAGCTTTTTAAGTATACATAGGAGTAGTCAGCTATATACAACCTACTGCTGGTTCAAAGCTTAGAGCACTTCGTACTGGCTCAAGTGCTACCTAAGTACACACAGTAGGGAGGATGCTGTCCCACAACTTTTCCCACTATTAATCACTGAGAAGTAAAACCTGGTGCAGGTAAAACAACTGTTGTTTATTAGTTGGGTATTCAGCAGTTCTGTCTCTTCCTGTGATCATATGACAGGTAATTATTCATTGCCACCCAAGAGTATATTTATATACTTTAAAATTCAATTCCCTTTACAGAAAAAAAAAAAAGGTACTATTCCAAAATCCAGGTTCTACAACACTGAGTCATCTCCATGCATCTTTTGAGCAATTTAGTTAAAATTTAGGGTACTCAACTTTTGTCTATTCTAAACCCCCACCCCACTTCTAGTTTCTCACTCCTGATTTGGGCAGATGTGGGATATAATTCCATTCTAGGAACCATTAGACCAAATCTAATTTACTATTCTTTGAAGGGTAAGAATGAAATGAAAAGATGAGAAGGTGTGAAGCCACATCATGAAACCATTTCTACAGAAGTCCAATGCATCTGCAAGGATCAGCATGCTCTTATCTTCTCTCTGAGAAGCCAGAAGATGCTGCCAACAAGTTGAGGACCTATTCTTTCTTTCCATCTACATATCCAGCAGCATCTTTCCCCATATAGTTGTACAGAGTAGTACATATTTTCTACGACTTTTAAAAAAAATTTACTAGGAGAAATCATCCTTTCTACTTATAATTACCTCTGAAAACATCTCTCTGTGAACTCATGGTAGAAAGATAAAAATACTCTAAAAGATTCAATTAATTTTCATCACTAATGAATGAATTGAAATATGAAAGTGATTACTCCATAGAGAAAAGCATAAAAATAAATATCCAGAGAGGCCGCTATAACCAAATAACTGATTAATCAATTAATTATTCTGCATATATTTAATTAATCAAACACATCATAGAACAAAACAGAGGCTTCATATAAATGGAGCTAGAATTTTAGTCATTAAAAAAATAGCCAGATGTTCTTTTGATAAACTCTTTGCTATAAATACAAACACATGCTCTTTTCCTCTGTTTTGATAAATCAGCAAGAGAATTCAGGTAAAACCACTTGTCTCCTGATAGACAGAGATGACTTTATAATTTGAAAACCAGCTACTTTTTATGATTTGATTTTATGAGAAATATGTGAGCTCTGGAATATATTATTACAGTGTAATAGTCAGTAATTACTTGTGAAGACCCTGCTTTAAAATGTTAAACTGGCTACATTTGTTTCTACTAATGAATTTAGAAGTAGGTACATGTTCCAAGAAAGGCACTGAATGAGCTCCCTTTGGCTCATATTTATGATTCAGATGCATATCTAGAACACACAGCTGTTTTGGTTTTTCTTTATTTGCTTTTCCTTGCCTTACATTGCCTTATCTTGCCTTCTGTGCGCTTAACTCCTGATTCCTTGCTAGCGTTATAATAGCTTACCTCTTCATAAATAGCTCAGAATTTCTTGCTTAAAAAGGAAGATATTTCTTATATTCCATGTGTCCGTCACTACTCTATGAATGTACAAGGAATTTCTACTTTTTCAGTTAGTAAAGTTTCATATATTGGAACTAGATACCAGCAGTCATCTTCATGAACTGCTTAACAGCTCTGCAAAATGAACTGTTCAATGCCTTCTGTCTCTATTCCCTGGTCATTGTCTAAACTTTAGATACAGCAATACACAACTCTCTCTCACAGGATCAAATCCATCTTCTACCAAAGTCAGAAGTTGAACTGAGCTCAAGCAGTTTTATCAGATATGATGGCTAGAGGACTACTGCAATGATTTAACCACTTCCTTGTTCCTGGAAGCACTCCTTCAGGCACAACCTAATTCCCTTATCTGTTCAAAAGTGGTTTTCTGGAATTCTTCTGCTCTTAAACTAAATCTGGGTGCAGTACACTTGTGGTTGCTTAGCATACAGTTTCACATGCCAGACGTATTTTCTTCCCTTTGACAGGAGGAGTTCAAGACATACACTTTTATCAGTGTAGCACATGGGGCTGAGCAAACAAAATTAAGCCCTAGATCAAAAACCACCAAAAACCAACACAAAGTAAAGAAACAACTGAACAAACTCTCTCCCCTCCATAAAGCATTCAAATTTTTACTTACCTGAGAATGCAGGGCAGGACCAGACTCCCTTGTTACCAGAACACCAGAGTAGAGCTACAGGAAAGAAAGAAAGCAGTTTAACAGGCAGCCCTTAAAACTCAAGCTCCTACTGCAGGGGAAGCAGCATAAATTGGAGTGACAACCACCTGTAGCTGCTGCTCACACACCTCAACACTTGCCTGAGCAGCTGTAAGCAGTTTAGAGGACTCTGCTTAAGGAAAGTTCAGAGCAGTGACAGATATTTTCTGATCCTTCACTGTCTGCCTCTCAGGCAATCTACCTTTTGCCTGCTTAGCTTCTTGCAGGGCCCAGGCTGGTCACCATACCTTCTAAGCATTATGTGGTTCAGGTTTTTCCCTTCTTAGAAAAACTATTTCTTTATAAATCTCCACTCTTCCTCTGTGAGGCAGTTCTAGATATTGCATTGGTCTGAACTGTAAATCCTAGGTATGAAAATTTCTACTTTCTATAACCTGTTTTATACAGTTAGATGTCATTTGATTCTTCACCATTCAGATTCATCATGCTGAAAATACTTTTTATTACCAGTCTGGTCTGCAAGGAAGAGCATACTTTTTCCTGCCACCACTACTCCCTTCCCCTCCTGCTGTCAGTTCTTTCTCTCTAATTCAGAAACCTTACGCACAAAATCCTTCTTTTTGTGGTAGAGAACTATTGCCATTAGCAGAGTCCCACAAGCTGTTGCACTGAGATTTGCATTTTTTTTCAGATCCGTACTGAGAAAATATGTTAAGATTTTGAATTATTCATTGAAGTGACTGGTCTTACAAGGATCATCCTAAACAGTCTGGTTTATTTCCTGTTGTTTTGACAGCAGTTAAATCATACAAAAACTTCTGAGCTTTAAGAGAATGGGAATCAATACTACTGTATGAGTATATCTTAAGTTTAAAATCAGTGTTCACACATACAATCTCCTGTTTTTACAAATATTTTCTTAGGGCTACAGAATGCATAACACTGAGAGAATTCTATCAGGATCACAGATAATTTTCAAAAATACAGCTTGTAATTTAGTTTTGCCCATTTGTGAGGTCCATAGCTGGCATTATTACTTGGGGATTGTTTGCGGCTTTTATTGTTAGATTTGAAAATCTGCAAAAGAGTTTATTTCAGAGAGAAACAATTTATTTAAGAGACTTTTTTTTTTTTTTTTCTAGAAATGTTTTAATTTAAAGATGAAAATGCTACGGATCATGCAAGTCTGTTTCATTCTCAATTTGCAATGAAATTAAAACATGCTGAGCATTTTAAATTATGTAAGCAATACTCTTATTGCTTCCTTTTTCCTAATGAGTAATTATTTTCATTTTCTTTAATGTTTAAAAAAACCCCACATTGCTTCTCTCTTATTAATTGCATTAACCTTCTGCATAATCCCACAGCAAAAGCACAATTCACAATTTCTGACATTTGCAAGTTCTCTCCATGGAAACTAGAAAGACGCTACAAATTCAAATTTATATCCCATTTCTTCAAAATCTCCCTTATGTTGTTTGTGCTTTCTTCCCTCCTGTTTTATAGATAATGCTTTTTTCCCTTTTCCTGCCTTCAAGTTACTCCTAAGATGTCCCATTTAGTTGAAATTTCCTCTTTCTCTACATCACAGCCACCCCTTATCGAAGACAACGTTACACAGTGTAAACTAAAAAAAAACCAAAACAGCACAGCAAACATAACATGAAAAACAGGGAAAATATCTTTTAAGGTAGATTTTTGACACAAGTCTGTTGAAGATTGCTGAACATGAAAATCTCTGATAAAAAGGTATGGAAAAAGATGCAAACATGCTCTTTTTAAAAAGCCACTAAGCTGTAAAATTAAAAAAAAATACTTCCACAGAAATGAGAATTGGTATAGGTGGTATCTCAGAATGAGAAATGTAATCCTGGTGAAAAATAAGAGCCCCAGTGCCCAGTTTTCCTAACATTCCCCTGGTATTCTTTCTTACAGTGCATAAAGTCTTGGTATTTTTTGAGATGATAAGAGGAAATATGCAAATATTGAGGAGTACAAATACTGGGAATACTGAAGGCCTTATTTCTTTAAGGCCTTGCAAAACTGTCTTTTCAGTTAAACATTTGAGGTTCAATTAATTTGGGTAATTTTACTGAACATCTCAAGAATTGAATTTACAATGGTTTCAATTTCAGTCGTCTCTAGTCAGAAGTTAAACATTGACCTTGTAGCAAAAGTGAGAATTACAATCCAGCTCTTTTTGATGTCCATATTCTTGAAAATAGTAACGTTGGCTACTGCATAGACTTGCAGCTATTAAACACCGACTCACCTCATCTGAGGAGGAGATGAGCCTTCTATCTAAAAAATTCAAGTTTATTATTTTGTTAGAAAGTAAAAGCTTTCAGCATTTTCAATGGCTATTTGTTGTATCCTCAATGCATAAAAATAATGAGATAACTGTGATGTTCCAAGGAAAAACAAACAGATTGTTTTTCTAATTTTTCGCATTCAGTTACATAAATTTTAGGTTTCTGAGGTAGAGTACCAGAGGAGGAGAAATACACTACATCCCATTGTTGGATTCCTGAATTGGAAGGGAACTTGTATTCATTACAAAACCAGCCACCCACTAACACAACTAATTTTGAGGTCTGGGAGTGAGACTTGCAGCAACGCTTCAATACTCAACACGTATTGCAAACAAGCCATTGCCCACACAACTGATACTTTGAACCTTGTTTAACATCTGTTCTTATTATACTGTTACCTGATTTGAACCTTTGCTTCTGAAACTTACTGAAGATTTGGATGCTTAAAAAATGATTTAGCAATTCATACCTGGAAGCCTAAGAATCTCTGGAAGATTCTTACATGAATAAAGATGTAGTTTCAGGAAAAGGCTGTAGGCAAATACTGAGAGAGGGGAGCTGAGGAAGTAAATAGGAATTAAATACTGAGACGAGAGTAGCAGAGTTAACTCTAGTACAGAAAAGCAAGGTCCACTGGTTACTGCTGATGTTGCCTCACTGGCCTCAAGAAGAAGGAAAATGAAAATTTAACATACAGCTCATCATCCATGACCTAATTACAACTGTCTGGAATAATTTGTATTTAAATGGGGGGCACAGAGCCACGGTGAATTTACTTAGATAAAGACACAGTCACGCAATATATGGCCAGCTCTGTTTGCTATGGGACATGGCATTCTTCTATTATGTTTGTTTGTAAGATGAGTTAAATTAAGCTTGAAATTACATGAGAAAAGTCTGGCTCGGAGAAATTTTGCAAACGTTCAGACAACGAGATGGTGGTAGAATGTTCTGCAGTTCAGTGTGTAAACTGGTTCGGATCAGAACAACTTTATCACAGCTGTAGGAATAAGATGAAGAATTCTTCATCAACCAAAAAGCTTTTAACTTTCCTGACCCTTGTGCTGTTTTACCACTCTGAATGTCAACATCTATGATGAAATTAATAGAGTTATAGAATGGTTTGGGTTGGAATGAACCTTAAAGCTTATCTAGTTCCAAGCCCCTGCCATGGGCAGGGACACCTTCTACTAAACCAGGTTGTTCAAAGCCCCATCCAACCTGGCCTTCGACACTTCTAATCATGGGGCATCCACAACTTCTCTGGACAGCCTGTTTCAGTGTTTCACCATCCTCTTCCTTATATCTAATCTAAATCCACCCTCTTTCAATTTAAAGCAATTATACCTCATCCTATCAGTACACTCCCTGACAAAGTCCCTCCTCATCCTTTCTTTAGGCCCCATTTAAGTACTGGAAAGAACTTGAACTGAAGGACCTCGTTCCTTCAGAATTCTTGGTACGTTTCCCCTCTTTTGTGCTCCCGTTTGTAAGACATGCCTGACAGCGTGATGGACACGCCTGTTGGCTTTCTCTGTTCAAGTGCAAGCGATGGCAAGCCACTAACTGCATATCTGCTATCCTAGATACAGCAGAGTTGGTGACTGCTGAATTCTACGTAATCAGAGTATCTGGACAAATAAATAAATATATTGTACACACGGAATAAACCATGCTTTAACAGTAGAGCTGGTGTAGATGTTTTGCACTTCTGAAAATTCTGAAAAATAGTACAGAAGTGTGGACTGCTCCATAGATATTTACCAGTGTATGCAATAACTCTGTATCAGATACCACAATTCTATTCTTGACAGACTGTAGAATGACCTGTATGATACACTCATATTAGAAAAAATAATATAAAATAGAGCTTTCTGAAAACTACTCCTTTGACAAAATAAAGAAAAAAAAGAAGGGAATATATATTCTTTAATCAGCCTGATACCTATTTTTTCCACAGTTTTTCTACTAACTTAAAAATTAATATAGTTTCACTGATGGAGAACATTTTACCCTTGAAAAAGAACTTTGCATATTTATTGTTAATGAAATAGTATTTTAAAATACAATCCAAAAATAAATATATTTTTTTCAAAGTCAGATGAAATTTTAACCTTTCGCTATGTGTAAGTGCAGCATACTGGAAAAAATGAGTGTACTTAAAGCATGAACCTTAAACAAGTCTCTCAGATATCTACAGGAAAATTCTTCCCAAATACCAAGCAAGCGAAATTTCTTTTGCCTGAAATTTCAAAATGTTATAAAGAATGGAAATGACCAGAAATGTTTAAGATGTGACACTACCTCCTACTTTCTGTGTTTAAGAATGAAAAATAACCATTGGTCTGACGTGACTATAAGCCAACGCAAAGTGATTAATATGCAGTATTTGGCTGATTTCATTATTTATCTGGCTTGTCACTGTATCTCCTGTTCTCTGACATTTCCCTTCTCGTTTTTAAGTTGAGAAGTTTTAGATCCCTTCAGATAACCTTTCAAGTAGCTGCACAGATGCATTAAAATCTTCAGACTTTTTCAACTCCAAGTCTAGACAAAGTGCTTGGACACGCATTTTAGTGCCTCGATAGAGACCTTTTCTCTGCTTAATTGCAACAGGTGGCCTGTGTAGCTGTGCTGGCCAGGTGCCGAAACTTTAGATTCTAGGAAAACTGCAGTTAAATTTTAACAGACGTTAGAGGAAAGAGTGCAGTAACAAGCTATTTAACACATATATGGTGATAGGATGGCAGTAAAGTCCAAACCATTGTGGCATGACTGCGAACTCTTCAGTTCTGATAGGTTTTGGGGTTTTTTTTGCTATTAAAATCAGCAATGAAAAGAAAGGACAAGGTAATTAATTGAGATATGCTTGTTCATGTAGTCCTTTATGTACACTGACCCTACAGATAAGAGGATTCTCAATGACAGTAAAGAAGACTACCTTAGATTTCTCTCTTAAACATTGATTGTAAGAGTAATTACATGAGAACAGTCTCAGGTTAAAAATTGATAATCAATGGCACGGTCAAAACAATAAATCAGGAAAAGCAAGATTATACTTTTTCTCTTTTCTTGTTTCTCCTGTTTCTCCTCTCTTCTAGACAATAATTTTCAAGGAAATGAGTTGCGTGTAACCACATATCACATTAATTAAATAAGATTTCCCAGTAACAATGGGGTTTTCTTTAAAGACCTAGCTGTGAGGAAACTGGCTTCAGCACTTTAAAAATAGGCTATGACAGAGAAATAAAATGTAGTACTTGCTGTCCAGTTTCCAGTAGGAAATGTTATAACTGTTGTCTGTAAATGAACTTACATCTTTATTTTATTAAACTGATCCTATGTTTTCAGAACTTCTTGAAAGTCTGAGTCTTCACAAAAGGGAGAGTACATGAAGTTTCTACATACACTTATTCATTGATATCTATTAAAAAAATATATCTGACATGCTGCCTCAGATGTCATATTGACTACTTAACTTAAAATTCAGTCACAAATACTTTGATAGAATCTCTTGCAATAATGCATCTTCTCAAATATTAATACGTCTTAGTCCATGTGTCATTTTTCCAGGTGACTTATGTGAGCAAAGCTTTTTTATATGTCTACATGTAAAAAAAGCATAGCAAAATATTCTGATTTAAAGTGAATTTTCTTTAAATTTCTTTTTTAAAATATTTTTTAAATATTTGAAATATTTTCTAGAAAATTCTCATAGAAAGATGTCTGAAGCAATCTAGTAGGATAGGTGAATAAACAGTGTCTGATACAATCCGTTTTATTAGCTAGGAAACCTGGGTGATTTTTTTTCTCACACAGTTTTCAGGATAAATAATGTATTTCAAATTATCGCCTAAATCAAAATTCTGACCAGTGGTAGGGTTGTAGATTTTCATTCATCTTGAAGTATATAACTCATTCTCATGCAGTAGATCACAACTGATTGGAAGGCTGGAGTTTAGGTGCCTCTGAGCCAACTGACCTGAATCCAGAGCCAAGTGCTAAGGTTTGACATGTTATCCTTGAAATAAAATTAAAATTCTTCTGCTGGAGTTGAACATTTTACACTACTTGGGAACTAATTACTATGGGCATGTCATACACACAGAAGGTTCTCTTTTTTTAAACTGTTGTGTGGATTAAAAAAAATTAATAAGGAATCTTCATGTAGCCTAGTTTTCTAGCTTTCTTTGTTTTTATTAAGAAACACACAGTAGAATACAATAGGGCTGTGAAAATAATTTTTTTTGTTTTTTTTATTACAGACTTTAGTCAAGTAAATAGGCAACTATCAAAAATCCATGCATTTATATTATCTCCCGAGTAATAATCACACACACAGAATCACCCAGAGTATCTTTGGTTGGAAGAGACCTTAAAGATCATCTAGTCCAACCCTCAACCAAACCCTGCAAGCTCACCACTAAACCCTGTCCCGAAGCACCAGATCCACACACCGTTTAAATACCTCCAGGGATGGTGACTCCACCACTGTCCTGGGCCAACTATTCCCCTGTTTAATGACCCTTTCAGTGAAGAAATATTTCCTAATGTCTAGTCTAAACCTCCTCTGGCACAGCTTGCATCCATTACCTCTGGTCCTGTCACACGCCACCAGGGAGAAGCTGCCCCCAACTTGCTCCAACCCCCTTTCGGGTAGTTGTAGAGAGCAAGGAGGTCTCCCCTTGGCCTCCTCTTCCCCAGACTAAACAACCCCAGTTCCGTCAGCCGCTCCTCATAGGGCTTGTGCTCCAGGCCCTTCATGAGCATTGTTGCCCTTCTCTGGACACGCTCCANAGGAGGTCTCCCCTTGGCCTCCTCTTCCCCAGACTAAACAACCCCAGTTCCGTCAGCCGCTCCTCATAGGGCTTGTGCTCCAGGCCCTTCATGAGCATTGTTGCCCTTCTCTGGACACGCTCCAGCACTTCTATGTCCATCTTACAGCGAGGGGCCCAGAACTGAATGCAGTATTCAAGGTGTGGCCTCACCGGGGGGACAATCACCTCTCCATTCCTGCTGGCCACAGGTTTCTAATACAAACCAGGATGCCATTGGCCTTCTTGGCCACCTGGGCACACTGCTGACTCACATTTAATTGACTATCGGTCAATACCCCCAGGTCCCTTTCCAACTTGCAGCTCTTCAACCTCACATCCCCATCTGTAGGTTACCATGGGGTTGTTATGACTCAAGTGCAGGACCCGGCACTTGGCCTTGTTGAACCTCATACAATTAATCTTGGCCCAATGATCTAACCCGCCTAGGTCCCGCTGTAAAGTCTCCCTACCCTCTACCAGATCCAAATGCCCACCCAGTTTGGCGTCATCAGCAAATTCACTGAGGGTGCCCTTGATCCCCTCATCCAGATCATTAATGAAGATATTAAAGAGAACAGGCTCCAGGACTGAGCCCTGGGGACACTGCTTGTGACCCGACACCAGCCAGATTTAGTTCCGGTCACTACCACTCTTACGGCCCGGCCACCCTGCCAGTTTTTTATCCAGCGCAGGGTGTTATTTGCCCAAGCCTTGTGCCATAAGCTTCTGAAGGAGAATGCTGTGGGAGACAGCGTCAAAGGCCTTACTAAAGTCCAGGTAGACTATGTCCAGAGCTCTTCCCTCATCCACCAGGCCGGTCACCTTGTTGTAGAAGGAGATCAGGTTAGTCAGCAGGACCTGCCTTTTGTAAATCCATAGGCTGACAGGGCCTGATCACCTGGTTGTCTTGTATGTGCTATCTGATGGCACTCAAGATGACCTGCTCCATAACCTTCCCTGGCACCGCGGTCAGACTGACAGGCCTGGGTCGTCCTTTTGGCCCTTCTTGTAGAT
>VWZK01008667.1:41559-53596 GCA_013396935.1 Baryphthengus martii | reverse complement strand
GGGCACACTCTTCTTAATGCATCCCAGGATCCTATTGGCCTTCTTGGCGCATTGTTGGCTCCTGGTCATCCTCTTGTCCACCAGGACTCCCAGGTCTTTTTCCCCAGAGCTGCTCTCCAACAGATCAGCCCCCAGCCTGTGCTGATGCAGGGGCTTGTTCTTCCCCAGATGCAGAACTTTACACTTGCCCTTATTGAATTTCTTTAAATTTCTCCCCACCCAGCTCTCCAGTCTGTCATACTCGGGAAGNGCCCAGCTTTCTAGCCTGTCCAGATCCCACTGGACAGCAGCACAGCCTTCCTGTGTGTCAGCCACTCCTCCCAGTTTTGCATCATCAGCGAACTTGCTGAGGGTGCATTCTATCCCTTCACCCAGGTAGTTGATGAAGATATTGAACAAAACTAGACCCAGTACTGATCGCTGGGGAACACCACTGGCCATAGGCTTCCAGTTTGATTCTGTGCCGCTGATCACAATCCTCTGAACTCTGTTGTTGAGCTAGTTCGCCATCCACCTCACAGTCCAATCATCTATCCCACATTTCTTGAGTTTACCAATTCTGTGGGAGACAGTATCAAAAGCCTTACTCAAGTCAAGGGATATGACATCCACTGCTCTCCCTTCATCAACCCATTTGATCATGCCTTCGTAGAAGGATATCAGACTAGTCAGGCAAGATTTCCCCTTGGTAAATCCATACTGGCTATTCCTGATAACCTTCTTTTCTTCCAATTGATTAAAGATGGCCTTCAGATACCTTCATATCTGTTGAGGGGAAGCAAGAGGCACTTTGTAGGGCAAATAGACAAATATTTTGTTTCTTTGTTCAAGAAAGAATCTTTTTTCCTTCATCTTCTAGAAGCCCTGTACCCTCAAAGTAAGAAATGATATGAAGGTGACGCAAAACATGTTTGTCTGTGACTTTTCATCTCAGTAGAATTATCCAGGCTTAAAATATATGTTGAAAACCTTACAACCTGAAAACACTAAAGAGAATATGAACTTGGAAGCTTCCTGTTGTGAAGGTATTTCCAAAATAGGAGTTAAAAGATGCAGGAAATTCTATTCTGAAACTACTTAAAAAAAAACAAAACAAAAAAAACAAACAAGAAAACCCAACCAAAGCCCACAACCAAACAAACAATAAACTCCAGGAAGAATAGTTCTCCAACACTAAATGAAGTCTGCGTCTATCTGTCTAACTGTGTGCTGCCGATACCAAGTAGTGACATATAACAGTCTTTGCTTCTGCCTAGAAGCACAATGGAGAGACAATAATGCTTTTGGCATTTTACAGATTTCAATTAGAAATTGAGGGGGCTGTGAAGAGTTCCAGAAAAGAGACAAAGGGACTCGGGTTGTTACATGGGCCACATCCTTTGGTTTTGTTTGTTTGTGTTTGAGTCCTATTGATAGGAACCTCTTGGAGCACTTACTCTGTGTACGGGTGGCTGGAGAGGTTTCCTGACTCACTTGCCAAAACACAAGAGTGGTGAGGTCTAGAGTTTCTAGACAAGGACTGTCTCTCACTGTGGGTGAAACCTGACTCTTGGCTCCACCAAAGTGAATGGGATTTCTGCCACCAGCTTTAATGGGCCAGGGCTTAGCCCAAAGTGTTTTCACAGTTCCAAGCACAGTGGTGTTCCCATCTCAGGTAAGTCCTTCAGACAGTAATTCAACAATAAGGAGTTCATTTTACCAGAAATTCCTCCAATTCTGTCTTCAAAAAAAAAAGCAAACATCACCATAATTCAGTAACACATGAAAAAAAATTAAGCAGGATTTCTTCTGAGTACTTTCTGATAAAGAGTTTCTTTAAATATCATTTAAGAAGCAAAGGTACTTCCAAGCACATTCCTAGAACACTGCAAAAATAACTGAGAACTAAACTATGATACAGTTTACTTATTATAATAATGATAATTGTGTATTTTTCTACACAGAGATGCCAATGCATTAAAGAACCGAACCCTAGAAATGCTAGCGCCCACAGTAGGACATGTAGGAGGGAAGGCTTGTATTTGCCGTTTCCTCGGCGGGGCGAGAGGTGTGGGTGGTGGAAAAAAAAATGCATTTCCAATCTTTCTGTTACAAAACAGCATGGAAAAAAAAAATGCTGTCACTTCTCATAAAACTGAAATGATAGAAGATGATTCAATATTAGAAGCAATATACTATTCCGATTATTTAAATTTTTACAGATATTTTTGTATAAAAATTATGGCAACAAAATGTTAACCTTTCATTTCAGGAAAATCTAGAGTTTTACTTAATATTTTTTAAACTGTTGTTTACTAGGAAAACAGTATTTTTTCATAAAAGACCATTTTTGATGAAATATGCAGTCATGCCTCTTCAGCATGCTAAGATTTTTAATTCTTAACTTATTTTTAACAGTGCAAGTGAGGCTTAGAAAGATTAAGATTGAATTATCTTCAAGATAATTGTACTTCTGATCCTCTATGATGCCATCTCAGACAGGTCCAGGGCACTGCTATTGTCTTGTATAAAAAAAATGTGTGAATTGTCCTGCTTGAAACTCAATATTGATCAATCTATGGATGGCAAAGTTTCCATTCAGTTGCAGTTCTTGATAGTTAAATTATGCATTACTTAGCTTTTCCATGTCGCAACATAGAGTGTGACCCTCCTGGAGTGCAGCAATGTCTCCAGGTAGATCCCTGAGATGGTGACTTTGGGGCAGGCTTTAACTCATTAACAGACTTCATTTTTAGCAGGAGGTCTCAATGGTCTTCCTTCCTGGTTGGCAAACTCTGACTCACTCAGCACGAAGATAAACAGCAAAAAACTACCATAAAACCACCCAGCACTCTTTCCTCATCAGCAATGGCTCATCTTATGTGTGACATCTCTCTTGGGACTAGACCTTACTGTGGGGTTCCCTTTTCTGTGTATTTTACTAAGGGCGAATAAGTTGGTTTTTTTAATGTCAACACCATCACTTTCCAGACCAGCTCCTGAATCAATCAACATTTCAGCAGTGTGGGGCAATACGAAAAGTCAGCTGCCCTGCTTTGGCTTTGAATTAACTCCTACCCTGAGAGACTGTTTCCTCAAGGGAATCATCCTTATAAATACAGAAAACATTTAAAATATTTATACAAGATTATATTCCATTTATCCAGCATGCTTCAAATCATTCAGTTACATTGTCCATACTTGTTTCTGAGAACAAGGATCAAACTTGCAATTCAATAGCAAGAATATTATTTGGTGTTCCTATATAAAAATGTACACAAAACAGAGCACATATAGTAGAAATGGGCTATGTAACATAAGCATAATATAAATAGTTTTTCGGGAATGGGATTAAAAGGCCTCTAGTTTAACTTCAAGAGGAGTTTTAATTTCAAAAATCTAATTTTGACTCCATTAACAGAGAAATTAGGCTCTAGATAACAAAGTAAGTTGCTATGCATAAAATTGTTGCGTTACTTGGTACACTATTTTAAATTTTCTCTATGAGAGAGATTTTTTTCATCCAGAATATTTGTACTCAGAGGAAAAAAAAATAACAAAAAGAAAAATCAGGAGATAATTAAGTGTACAGTAACTAGAACTCACCAGATCTATTCACAACAGCCCCATTCACACCTTTATTCCCTCATTACTATGCTACTTCTTCCTGAGGGAGAAAGAAAATTGACTCGATGTTCTAAATACACAAACAGTGTATTTTAGTGAAATCTTTATGCACTCTTAACTAGAGAACAGTTGAAAAGCTAATTTGAAGATTTGAAGACTCACAAAGTCAAACGTAGGTGGCAAAATGCAGATAACATAATTTATACCTCATTGTTATAAATTATATGTATTTATGTATTCTATGGCTAATTCTATATAAGATAGTATATAATATTATGCATTATACATTATTATATATTACATGCAAAACAGTTAATAAATTAAGAAATATAGAAATAGAATAGATCAGTTATACATATGATAAATGATATATACATACAAATATTATGTATTATTAGTAATACTAGTATCAATTATTAGGTAATATATAATACATAATATGTATCATTTAATATCTTATAATTTATAAAATTACATTATACACTACTAATTATAGTACTATATAGTGTTAATTGGTGCTAATTACAGTATTATGTGGTACTACACTGTACACTCTACATACTACTATTATATGTATTAAATATTAACTATATATTGTATAAATAATGGGCTTGTTCATGTAATTTGAAGGTCATAAACTCTCTCCTATGATCCATGGAACCTATGCTGTAGTGAATATAATCTAGGTTTCAATTCAATTCAAAACGCAAGGACGAGGTGAAATTTCATCAAACACATCAAGTTAAGCTTGTGCTTAAATGTTTTACTGAGATTTGGCCTTTAAAAGAATATTGCCTATAAACGTGTATGTAGAGTTCTGCAGAGAAATTTCGGAATGACTGGAAAATAACATAAGAAAGCATCACCATATATTAACCAAATACTCCAGTTCTGGCCTTTTTTATTTAAAGAAGCCTGTAACTATGCTGAAGAAAGTGTTGGTTTTGAGAAAGGTTAAAATTAAAGGTATGGGAAAAAAAGCTTAGCTAAACTTTATACTGCCTTTTGCATCCTTCAGCCTTTGAGTTGTAGGTCTTCCCATTGCTAGGACCCGCAAATGTCTAAACTAAGTACTTCTTAAATCCTGTTCAGTGCAAAGGAAGTGCTAAAATGTCAATTCCAGCAACCTGTCCATGTCCAGCCTACTCTTCTACAGTCATATACAACAGCGAGAGCTGCGTCCTCATCAACTGAAACAACAAAGAAGTGGTGTAAAGAAAGGAAATCATACAGATTAGCTGTGTTCGTACAAAATTTCCAGGCACCATGGCAAGTCTACCATAAAAGGCAGGAGACATCCGGCTTAAAAAAGACCTCTCTTTCTGGTACTCCTTGGAGCTGTGTAACACAGAAAATAAATGTATTCTGATCACATTCAATTCTTTAATCCAAACCTTAGCTGTGCAGCAGAGTAGGTCTGGGAAGATGTACCTCATGAGAGAGCAATTAATCCTCCTCTTGGACCTTTGGAGCTGGCCTTAAAAGCAGTGGAGATCTCTCCAGTGGACCTCAACACATGCTCTCTACTCTTCATCTGCTTTTGCACCCTCAGTTCTCCAACGAGCACTTTGAGCATCACACATCGCAGGTAAGTGCTCATAGTAGATAAGCCTTACGTGGAAAAGTGGACCTTTCAGACACTTTCAATTAGACCCCTGTATTCTAATTACCCCTCAGAAGACACACCTCAGCTCAGATGGTGATTAGTTTTGCCACCATCTCAAGATGTCATATTATAAACCCATGCTACAGTATACAGAGAAGTCAGCACTGGAACAATTCATCTCCCCCAAAATCAGTATCAAACCTCCTCCAGTTCCCATGACACAAGTCCAGGCAAAGGCAAAAAACTTCAGAAAACTCCCTCCAGGATGTCGGCTCAGTCAGCACACAATCATAAGGTGTTAAAGGAGGTTTTATTTGGCTGGTGCTCAGCCAAATTTCTGTTTATCCTGGGAACTCAGAAGTTTTTGTACTCAGAAAGAAACATCTTGAGATCTAAAATAGAAGTAAAGACTTACAATTCCCTTCATTTCCTTCTGTCCATCACTACTGCATCAGAAGCAACAACACAGTCCAAGACACCCCTCAAAATACGAGTTCTTAGTAACCTTTATGCAAATTTGTTATTTTTTTTTGCCATGTGGGTAAATTATTTCAGTGTAATATTAAAGACGTGAAAGGGGAATTGATAGCCTAATTAGGCTACGGAGTACTAGGAAATTCTGTGATGGATATCATTAGAAATCAGGGAATATACCTTGGAACTAATACTGCAGAATACTTCTACTCTGACCAAGGATAAGACAGTTTCAATAATTTGTATTATACCAGCGATAACCTTGGCCTCAAAAATCCTGGAAAAAATTTGTTAATAAAAGACACTTTAAAACTTGACACAAGTGGTAGAAAACACAATATAAAAAATATCCTGTCTTGATTGAAGAATGGACAAAATTATCAAAGATGCATCCTTCACAGTTGATGTACATTGTTTTTACGGCACACTTGGAGAATATTATTAAGAGGCTTAAAGTTTCTTCGTCATTTTGGGGTTGATGGTTACACTGAACAGAGAGTGATAAAGCATGAAGATGAAAGGCAAGAGATTTAACAAAAATCGTATATATCCACTAAAACTCAAACTGTGTGCTTCTTCTGCAAACTGCTGCAGGGCTCATTTATCCACATCAATATTTTGTCTCAGTCAGTGGCTCCAAGTCCCCAAGATGGACTGCTTCACCCCCACCAGCTCGGAGCCCATCGGTAACTGAATGCCATGGAGAAAAAAAATAATAGCATCATGGCATCAGGAGTGATATCAGGATGGGTCAATGCGGTTTGGGTTCTGCAGAAAAGAGAAACTAGCAGCAGTTCCTCACAAAGGAAGGATCAGCTCCGCATCCTGACATGCTGAACCATCACTCATCTCATTCTGTCCCAATGTATGGATGAGACAGGAGCAAATACAACTCTCCAATTAGTAAAGCTTGCAGAATTGGGCCATTAAGAGCACAAAGGTCAGTTAATTGCTTTACAGGACAACAAAGAGGCTATACCATGATTCGGCAGACTACCAGAGCAGGGCTGGGGNGGGGTGGGGAAGTCTAGTCTAGCCTGCCCTCTAGTGCTTTGTGGAGCCAAGGATCTCCCTCCCGATGTGAACACTAAAAGAAATCTTGGCACATCAAGGGGTATATGGTGCTACAGCCAGAATGTTTTGAATGTTGTACAAGCAGCAGTCTGTCACAGATGCCCTAATCAATGCTTTGCAATATCAATTCATTATTTAAAGGCAAGCAAAAGCAAGAGATTTTCTACCTGGAATGGCAGGAACATTGCCTCTAAGAACAGGGTCATGATTTAGATGAATCAGGCTCTCCTTTTTTTTATTAAGGCATAGTTTTGGAAGCCAATTCTTGCATAAACCCCAGATGTGGCCTCTGTTGGCTTAGTGCAAACACAAATACATAATTTTTCCCCTACTCTTATGTCAAGGATGCCTAAACATTTGCGCACAACTAACCCGAAAACGATAGTGCTAAAAATCTTACACATAATTCAGCTGGAAAACAGCTCGATCAGTGAAAGGAGGATCTTAATTTGTGATAACTTAAGGTTTCGGTGCCAAGATTGTGGGTGTTTGTAGCAGCGTACAGATCTGCAAATATGGCAATGAGAAGAGTGATAATGAAACTAGCTAATTAGGGGAGGAAATTTTTAAAACCTAGAGACACAAATGCACACATTGATACATTAATCTGTCAAATTTTCAGGTGGACAGCTGAGGTGAAAAGGCCCTTTATTTCTGTTTTGTGAAATTATTTACATTGTTATGGACATTTTTCTTATTCTCTTTCCTCACCAGGATTTTTAGAAATTATTTTAATAAAAAGATTATTACTGTTTTCTGGTTGTCAGTCTCTGTACTATAATGAAAAATGTACTTTCAGTAAACTAATGAACTCTGATTAGTTCAGTGATGGTTTCACAAGAGTTTTTATTATTTTTTTTTATAATATTTAATATAAAGTGATATGTATGTATACAGGCACCAAATCCTTTTGAAAATATAAACTGAAATAATCTGAACTAAAATCAGCTTCAATGTTTGATTTTTTAAGTAGGCTTTTGGACCATCTAAAGGACAGATTGTTTCCAGTTTTTGCCAGGGAAGCAAACAAGCACACGTTCGCTCATTTCGGGAACTTTGCTTACTCCAGCTTCTCTGCTCCTGTTTCAACATTCATAACAATTACTCCTCCTCTTTACTAGCCAGACCAGTGGAAGCCACACCAAAACCCTCTATCTGACTTAGTTTTCATAAAAGAAATGAAATCACATAAAATATGTAGAACTGATCATCCTCAGTCTGCCTCCTGTGTGTTTGACAGATGGTGGTTCATGGGCCGGACCTGAGCCAGGGGCAGCCATGGGTCTCAGGCACAGGTCCTCTCCTGGAAGGACCCGTTGTGACCAAGGACTACCCACAGCTTTCCTGCGCTCTCCAACTCAGTGGGTCCCAGACTGCTCCCACATCATATGTGCAAATCAGCTCATGGACCCCCTAAAATGCCTTTCAGGCAAGCAAATTTAGGTTAGAATTTTTGTTTGTACTCATTTTGACTGAAATGGTTTTAGGGAGTGGTCACAGATGTAAATCTCAGGAGCAGAGCAGCCCCAGCAGTAGAACAGGACAGCCTTCAATAAACACAACTGCAACAGAAGGCAGCGTGTCTGTAGCAGGGAACATATATATATATATGTGTGTGTACATATACACACACATATATATATGTAACAGGGAGCAGGGACAACATGGGGAATCCAGCCTTCCAGTCATTATAAAAAAAAAATCTACATCTGACCTCATCACCTGAACTCTCTTCCTCATCCATGGAGAGGAATAAGTTCTTGTAACATGTCATTTGTCTGACCTATTTTAGAAAAATGAATCTCCCCTCACCATGCCTGTACTTGCAGAAGTCTGCTGTTGGCCAGAGGAAATCCCTTTGTCTGCCATGATGAGGCAGGGAGAAAAAATATCAGAAGGCGGGAGCTGTGTGTAACCCTGTGTTTAAGAGCTTTCCTGTGGGAATGGATTTGTTATATTTTTCACTAAGGACAGCAAGTCAGATAAAGAAGCCCTCAGTAGATGAGATTTAGGTTTCCCAAGTACTTAAGTTGCTGTAGCTCTTCCATAGAAAACATTAATTTTCTCAGTCACTTTTCCATTTACAGCAGCCGAGATATAGTACTTGAGATATCATGTGTGTTAGGCATAATATGTAATTTGGTGTTCCCATTGTGTCTGAGTCATAAAAGAGTAAAGTTTTTCATCCTTCCTGTGAAATATCTCCTTGAGTGTAAGTAAAAGTCAGACATCAGTCCCTCCTGAGGAAGGATTATACGTGAGTGGCAAATACATGTAACAACCCCTCATCCCTTCTGGAGGCGCATGCATGACTTGTGCCATTGGGCCTCCTGGAGGGGTAGAAAGTCTCTACTAGCCACTAACACAGGTGTGCAAAATGCTGCAGACATCTGATAAAACTAAGAATGGCCCAATCCATTACCTCTAAGTTCCTTTCTCCCCAAACTGACACTGACAGCCTATTGATTTTCACTTATAATACCTACACACAAGTGTCATTGAGTGCTTCTAAATTCTGGGGGTCTGAAGCTGCTTACAGGAGGGAAGATGTTGACAACAGCAACTGGATGAAAATCCAATCATCTAGTAATGTAAGTTGATTCCAACTAAGACTTATCACTAATTAAGACAAAACCAGCACAAAAATAGTTATTTTCTCAGTATCAACCCTAGGCATTTAAAAATCATGACCTGGAACCTCAGAACATTGACTGAAGCTCTGTGAGACTTTTAAAATAGCATTTTATTTCTGTCATAGCCTTGGACATATATAGTTCCAATGTTTTTTTCCTACGGTCAGGAGAGCCACGAACACACCCTTGCTTTAACACAGCCTAGGTTTTGATCTTAGCATATAGTCTGGGGGTTGAGTCTTTAATCCTCAAACTGATAATAATTTTGAAAACATTGAGAAAACTGCTGTCTTTTTCTGCCTTTTTAGAGTTAACATATCCCACAGAAAGTATTAGGGCCACTGACTTGAGAGCTACTTCAGAAAATTTTCAGAGCATGTTGCTGACTCATTGTCTCTTCCAGAAATTTTCTGTAAAATGCATCTCTGTCACTCCTCATCACTCTCTCTCTACTCCTCCTTTCCAGAAGACATTTTCAAAGCAGACTTTTCCACTTTTCTGCCTATTTGTTTTCTTGACTCTTAGATCATTATTTGCATTTTCTTGCTTTCCTTGGGCAGTAGTCAGATCTGAAGTCAGATTTTAAATAGTGCAGGATAACATCAAGATCAAATTTCCACGTCTATGTTGCATACTGTGTTGAAATAACTATAGGCTAATAGGAACCTTCTAAACGTACTAATGAAAATCAGCCAAAAGACAGAAGAGATGGGGAAAAAAGGATCTATTAACATTATCTTGAAATTTAATCTTGAATTTTGGCTGCCCTCTTGTCAGGTTAATATAATCAGATAAGGCTGTGAAAATAAGGATAGTAATTAGCATCTTTAACTTGGAATAAATTAACAAGTAATTCAATACTGGAAATATATTCAGTTTTGTCTCTATTTGTGCAGAACATGACAAAAGATTAACTGTCTCCTAGGTCTCCTGGTTGTAACTGAGAACTATTTCTAATAATGAAAAGATTGTGATATTTTATCTGCCAGAAAATAGTTATGTGATTTCTCCTGTGCTCAGGTACAGTGGTATTTCATGTATAGAGACTCCCCATCTGATAAAACATGAAGTAAACCAGATACATGATAACATTTGATCATTTGTTCAATAGCAGACGTGTTCATAGAGGCAGCTTAGCATAGCTGACTACAAAGTCCCTTTACACCTTGAATAAATCTCCGTTATAGCAACTATACTCATTTTTATGTGCCTTGGGAAAAGAGAGCAGCTTTGCAATGAGAACATTATACAATTTAGATATATCTATTTCCTGCATTAAAAAATGTTCACTTGCAGCTCAGGGACGTGTGTACACCTCTTGAACATGCCTTCACATGAATTCAAATGCCATCTCTGCAGGTTCCTTGTAAATCTGCTCTGCTCTGACTCTCTCCTTTTCCCTAATTGGACAAATTTAAAATGTTTTATCTCGTCTCAGGCTATCTCTTTGATACTTCCTTGCACAGCACCACGTGCCTGCTTCCATATGGTTACAACAAAGCTGTACATTCTCCCTCAGTCAGCCTTGACTCTGATTTTCAGGCTCATGATTGGCATCTTCAAGTCAGACATTCTACACCCTCTGTTGCTGACATGTTTACTATGTCTAGCAAAGCTTTCTCTGTTTAACCTAACATTTTTTTTTTCTCAGTCTTAGGTATTGCAATGTGATGTTCTCCTAGGACATGAGACTTCTGCACTCTTACTTCCCTATGAGACATGTGTGTGTTGACCTGTGGGAATCATTCCTGCATCCCATTGTTTTCACATCCTTTACAAGATCTGGTGCTCTTCCTTGTTTTCCACTCACATTCTCTTTCAACAAGATCCATTATTTTAAGTTGATTTCACGCATTGACTATCCTCTCCTGTGGCTGTATGGCATCTAGTGTGGCCAGCTTCAGATCCATAGTCAAACTTTCCCAGCATCGTGATGGCATCAACTAGAAACAGCAACACAAATGGATACCCAGCAGGACGGCTTTCAAATTTCTCATCTGCCAGCACCACTGATGTGAGAAGATTCCTAAAGGCATGTAGAGTTTCAACAAGCATGAGCTGGCATGGCCACAGCCCTGACTTCACTTCAGTCCCTCTTGGGTCCTTCCTGCCCTCACATCACCCTCAGAAGTGAAAAACGAGTCTGCAGAAAGAAGCCAATGTAAGAGCTAGATTAATGTCATAGTTATGGATCCTATCAAATCAGATCTGCTCCTGTTTCATGACTACTTGGACAATTCTACTGGTAAGAAGTGGTATAGAAGATGCCAGGATTGGGAAGAGGACGGGACTGCTTCCTCCAGCATCGGTGACAGGTGACATTAGCTGCTGTTTGTAGCATTGCAGTCTAAGCTGAAAGTACATGCAAGGCTGTAGTCCCTTTCCATTTTGGTTTCACTTACATCTAGTATCATTGCATGACACTAAAAGCTGTTAATGACTTAGCTGAGGCTCCAATTAACACCCACATTTAATTAACTTGACTGCATGCAGACAGAATATAGAAAAGGAGACCTTTCCAGCTGTCAGTGACAAATAGACTCTACATTTGTGAAGCAGTTGTTCTGATCTCTTTGCCCTGGGAACCTCTTCCTGAACTAAAAAGTTAAAGGAAAACATTTGTTAAAGCAATTCAAATGGAGGT
>VWZK01008667.1:0-41541 GCA_013396935.1 Baryphthengus martii | reverse complement strand
AGGTTTCCTGATTTTTCAACAAACACAGCTTCAAAGTCACAATTTGTCATTGATGAACCCTGTATCAGGTTTGACTCTGCTCCACTGTGCTTTCCTGACAAGATAGTCAAAGAACTGTGGGAAAGGAAGGAATTACTTTTTATTTTAATTATTTTAATGGATGTGTATTCTTGAGTAAATCTTTAGAGTCAGCAGAAAGTACAGAAAGACTTCTAAAAAACTGCACATCTTGTTCTGCTTAATTCTTCCCTGCCGTTAAAGTTACTAGAATAATTTTTGTCTTATAGAAAAGTACTGCATGTGTGGAAGTGCGATCCACAGAGATAAAACAAGGGGATGATACGCTAAAACAAAACTGCAAACCTAGAAAGTCCAGGTTTGATAACCATGGTCTGGACTATCAGAATCTTAAAACCACAGCATGACCTCAATGACAAGATTCTTTGCTCCAAAGTGATGATCAGCAGTCACACCTCATTTATCTATCCAGTTCCTGGCAATTCAAACAGATGTTAGAAAAAGAGAGGCTGCAGAATAGCAGATGGTGAACACAAAGTTGACAGATCTCTGAGGAGACAAGCTGGTAGGCAAAAAGCATAATACGCAAGCAAGCAGTTCAAACAGAAACTGCCCTGGCACCTGCAAGCAGCTTGTCCAGCAGGCATCACACAGAACTAAGTTTGAAGGTCCTGGTGTAGCAGTGCCAAACAGGCTACCTCTCTCCATCAGTCACCTGCCACCATCTACCTTTGCACATGAGCAATGCCACTCTGCCAAAGCCTACTCTGAACAGTCTGTAACACTCCAAGCAAGTGTTTGCTCACTGGTACCACTTACCCGAGTCACCCAGTCTATGAATATCTCTTTATGCTGCTAAAGTGTGTTTAGTGCATTCTCATGTATGCTAACTCTCGCAGCGTGTACTGAAATCCATTGAGAGTGGCTCCTTCTGGGTAGTCAATGCAGGACCACAAAGCTGATCAAGAAGGTTGTGTGGAAATAAATCATTCCATAGAAAGAGAGGATGGAAAAAAAACCTCCAGTGATATCTCTGTCAGGGAAGAAATACCTATTTTCTGAGATTTGTCCATCTATATGGAGTTTGATTTCTTCAGTAATCTCACATTTCCTTATTCACACCATCTCTCCCTTAAGCAACTAAATCATTTTTAAACAGTACAAAAAGGTGAAAACACACCACATATAGCCCTAAGGTTTCAAGGCACCTACTTGCTGAAATTAAAATCTGAGTGAAGGACAGCTCTTTAGCTGGCGCAAGTAAGTGCTGGTACAAGTAGACAGTATAAGTAGACTTTTGTTTGACTGAGTCATCTCAGGATTGCAAATGGGATGCAACTGAGTCTCAAGAATGAGATTTTGTGTGAATACAAGAAGAAATTTTACTGTGCCCTTGGCTCCAGTATTGAGCAATCTCTTTGAGACGACATCAGTCTATTTCAAACAAAAACTTACAGCTGATGTTTTTGACCCTGTTTTCCTACAACCTCGCTATCCAGCATAAAACTCAACAAGCAATTCCTTGGATGTTTCAGGAGTTTGCAAAAGAAAGCTTTTTGGATGTATTCACAAGACCTTCTTGTAATACAAGAAAAAGAAAGTTGGTCAATGCAAAATATAGAGAACATTTTCTCATAGACCTCTTCAAAAAGAGTAACACAGCTGAAATACAGAAGTAGATTAACACCTGTGCATCTCTTTCCAAAAGGGAGCAGTTATGTGAAGGCGACATTAAAACCAGTGAAGGGTTCAGCATTACATTCAAGTTTCCAGAAGCGACCATTAGAAGACAGGAAACAATAATGTTTTAAGAGGTCTATGAAAGGAACATTGTGCTGCTGTTTCTCCACATTAAATCACACATTTGTCAGTGCATTTGTAGACTACAAACCATCCCAGACTTCTAAGAGTTGAAGCCAGGAGTCTATATGGTAAAATTTCAGTTCCCCAGGAGTCCACTTCACAGGGTACTTTTTGTTAAAACAAATATAATATTACATATTTTTCCTTCACAAAACAAAAGCAATTGTTGCCTCCACATGACCCACAATGTACATATCAGGCACCAAAAGATACATGACAGTAGCTTGGTTGTAAGAGCTCTTCGTTGCAGCAAAACATGCATCCACACAGCTACAAAGTTTAGGGCTTTTTTCAGCCTGTGCCATTCAATGATTCACAGTCAATTTTGCTTGAAAAGTCATGTGCAAACCTTAATGTATGAAAGTGGTTTTTTTCCAGGGGAAGCTGAGTGCTGAAAACTCAAACTGCTTAAAATAACAAATTGGAAATACAAGCAACCATTGAAAGGCGAAGCTGTTCAATGAATTAATTTTCTGTACAGTGGACCAGTGTACAATGTTTCATAATTTCTTTACCTAAATGTTCAGATGTGGAAAAAAAAAAAACAACAAACAAAACAAAATAAAAAAAAAATCATCTCTCCTCAACTCCAGGGACTCCGAACTTCAATTACAAGAATAAAATAAAGTTTAAGTAGCTGCATTCCTCACCAAAGGCACCACAATCTCCCCCCATGCTTTAAATACAGATGGCAATGAGCCCATTCAGACCTAACTCTCTCCTGTCTACTCCCCTTAAAACACCTTCTGGTTTACTGACCATATTTAGACCCTTTGGCAGTCTATAAAAAGTGCTACATGATCTTAATTGCACTAAACTCAGTAAGAGTTATACTCCGTTTCACACTTAGGGTGAAAAAACCCTCATTTCCTATGGAGAGACTTTCAAAGCTGCCCGAGGGCTGGATCTACAAAGTAATTTTAAGATCCTAAGTAAAATTTCCAAGCACAGCTGGCATCCACAAAGGGACTGGATTCATGAAGGGGATTTAAACACATCTTTATAGCAGCTCACTTCCACCAGAACCCATAGATCTGGATCTTGTGCTCTCATGTAACACAGGAGGAAAGTTACCACAGTGAGAATGGCACTCATCAAAGCCAACATGTTGAAGGGAGCCTCCAAACCAGGAAAATGTTGGGAGGAGGAGAACAATTCAAGCTGTGACACACTCAGGACATAGGACCTGCACGGAAACATGACTAGCACTGGCTAATCTCTGCAATCGCTGTGAGTCCAAATACTAAGCTCCCCAAACCTGCTTCCTGAAGCTGAAGATGCCTGTGGTTCCTAGGGATGCAACAGTGCTCAGCAGGCAGGCACTCCTGAAATGCCAGACCATTTCTGACACTGCTCCTTCTTGCTCACACTTGAGGCTCAACCCAGCAAACATGCTCTGAGAAGGATAGAAACCCCCTATCTCTTCTGCTGATACATTCGCTTCACATAAAAACAAAACCTTTGTTGACCCAGAGAAGACTTATAATTCAAATCTCCTTCTTACTTTCTGTTATCTTCTAGAGGTAGCTGGTGACCATCACACAGAGTGTTAACATGAGTATTAGCTTGAAATGAGAAGAGTTCAGAGCATTATCCTTCTGTAATGCTAGGGTGGGAACTTGAAATGACAGTGAAAACACCCTACTATTCTTAGTTTTTTGACCATTACATATGACCAAACCTGTGGCTGTTCACAAGTGAGTGACAGAGACCAGCACTGCATAAGCAGGGCTGAGTTGTTTTCTCTCACTATTCATAAAAGCTACATAGATAATTCCTCCACTACAAAAATGTGAGGGAAAAGCACTATGTATATTCTAATCTGTGTTTTTCACTTAGAGATGCCAAAAGCAGAATTCCACACTCCTTCAAATGTAAAATACTCTTCAAAGCTAGTGGCACTGGAAATAAGCTTTCAAACTTAAGATTGATGCAGTCCTTCCAGTAAAGATTACATTTATTAATGAATCCAAATTTGTCAGTTTCATAGTCAGCTGACAATCTTTCCAAATCTTATAAAACAGGTTTAAAAACTCCCAAGATAAAATTAACCGTGCTGTGCAGAAAGGAATTTATTTCTTTCTATGCACTAACGAAAAAGAAAAAAAAGAAAAAGGTAAAATTTACTTAACACAATAGGATTCAACAATTTAATGCAAGTAACTTTCAACACTTGCTCTCTTAAAATCTGCCAAGAATTATTTGATTTAAAGAGAGTGAGCATTACTTAGCAGAGTTAATTCTCCCACAGAGGAGCTATTTTAAAAATCCAGGTTCCATTTGCTCAGATTCATTCTCAGAAACCTTCAGAATTTTATTAGAGTCTCTTAAGTTTAAAACCCAGTCACTTCAGTGTGGGGTTCCTCAACACAGTGGGAACCTAAATTATACCCAGATATTACAGTTCACCTCAGATCCATATCACCCTGCATCCCACTGTCCCCTGGAAGGACAAGAGAGAGGGATTTATGTCACAGTGGTGAATGACAATCCAAAAGCACCTTTTTTTTCTCTTCCTTATCTCTGGAGGATATTTGAGGTGATTAGTTCAAACACAGAAATCTATAATCCAGTCATGAAAAGTTAGACAGCATCCTGTGTCCTAAAGTCTTCCAGGATAACTAACTCTACATCCAGATGATGATACAGATCTTAGACAGGTTGAAAAACACTCTCCGTTTACTTTCCTCTATACATTGAATGGGAAGTCTAGAGCAAAAGTCAAAGTTCTAATAGAAGCTTCTGGTTGAGGTCAGATGAACTAAATTATGACCTAACTGTTGTGCAAGGACCTGTAGAGAGGAGGTAAAATAAATGGGAGCAAGGAGAACCCCAAAGGCAAGAGGAGAATACTGAGGGCTTTGCCAACTCTGTTTAGCCTGGTTAAGTTTGGTGGTTTGGGCAAAGGAATATATAATAGATGTTTTTCTGAAACATAAATAATATTTCAGTGTCTCATTTTGGCAGAACAGAGCCAACTGGCAATCTGCAACAGGCAACCAAGAAGCATCAGATTTGATATGAAACAGCATCATAGAGAGGCACAGATTTTAGTCAGAATGATTACATTTCATGTTTTAATCCACAGACACTGTAAAAACAAGAGATTGAGTTTTATACAAAACTGCTGAAGTCCTATTCCAAGGCATTTCCAAGAGCCACTGAACGACATTTTATGGAACTCTTATTACTTCTATGTGGCTTAAAGCCATGAAGAGTGGGGCAGTTTGAAAGTGTGAGAGCTTCTCAGATAGGCTTCCTTTCCCTCCGGGGATGAATAATCAGGGTTCACATGACACCAAATTTAAAAGGTCATGGATTTAAGGTGCAAAATTACAATTGAACTGAAAACTCACAGCTGTTTTCACCCAAAAGCTAGCTTAAGTTTTTTCCCTATTTTCCTGGACCTGCCATTGAATGGAAGTGAGTCTTAAGTAATAGTGCTGCTCTGAGGCATACTGACTATGTAGCAGATACGATTCTCCTGTCTGATCATCTAAAGGTTTTTATCAGTCAGCCAGAAAGATGTCAGCCCTGCAGGGGATAAAATGTGTGCATTTGTTTCTTTCATGCTTTGTCCGTCGCTATATAAGGAAATAGAAACAGCAATCAGGTCTGTGTTGGTAGATGGGCAATTCAGCTCATGTAGCATCTTGCAGCTACCAAAAGTTTAATAGGTTGAACCCTGACCTGTTTTCTGACCGGGTAACTCCAGAGCTGTCAGACACACAAAGCTTTCCTGTACTGGTATAGAATTTAAAAATGTTTTCTAAAATGTCATTTCATATAGTAATTGCTCAGCTATACGAAATGAATTCAAAGAAGGAAAATTCACATAACAGAATAATCCTTGTTGTTTCATCTTCTGCATCAGTCAACAATAAATATGTGACAAAGCCACAAAAAGCATGAAAGATTGCGTGCAATCGCTGGAGTGCACCCCAAGCTCTAAAAATGCCCCCTAGTTCACCTTTAATATATTGAATTCCCAACTGGCCCCAGTTTGATTCTCAGCGGCAGATTTCCTTGACCTCTCAGTCACTTTGTCTCAGGCACTTTGTTTCCGTTTGATGATGATGGAATTAATTTGGCCTGTGTGCTGGGACTCTTACTTACTGGCTAGAACTCCAATGGCTTGAGAAAAATCCAACCACTGTACACAGCCTTGAACTCAAGGTCTGTTTTCACAAGGCACAAAACAGAAGAGCTAACAAAAATATATGTAAAAGGAAGAAAAATCAAAGGGTAGTGACAACTGCAAATCTGTCCATCAGAGAGAAGGTTTAAAAGCTCCTAAAGCTTGGCCCATCTATTGTTTATAGTGTATATGTCACCATAACACGATCCCCAGTGAAAGGACTTATTAATTTCTGTGAAAGGATGTGGATCCGCTACAAAGTAGTTTTCTACCATAGTCACTTCAGGACCACTTTTACATCCAGCTCTTTCCATTTAAATTTTGCTTTCCTTTGACAGTTTGACCAGTTCAACTGTCATGTAGACCCATTGTGTTTGGTTCTTTTAAATTGTAGAGTACTAATTCAAGGAGGTTTAGATCCTGATTTAGAGTATTCAAACCTGTTGTGCCCAGCTCGATTTTCTCAGTTCCCTTTCACACTTTCCTTTCATACTTCCTTTCAGACATTGAACCACAATGTCTATGGATCGCAGAAAACCACTGTTCAGAGTAACAGTCATGAAGCATGAATATGCTACTTTACATTTAGACGAATTCCTCCTCAGATGTCCCAGCAATAAAGGCTGCCCAGCAGACCAGATGTAGGCTGGTGCTGAGATCTGAGAAGTAGTTTGTCCTAGCATTTACTAAAGGAAAAAAAGAAATCACACAATATGTTGCTGACAATAAAGAAGTACAAATCAGCGTTCAAAGCATGTTCAGTATAATAGCAGCTCTTCAGGAGCATGGGAAAGGACATACAGTGTTAAGAGTTAGGGCAGTGTTTTTGGAGTAATTGTTGTTGTCATTTGGAAAAGCTGTTGCTTTACAGTAAGCAAGTGGTACAGAAGCAAAACTAATGCTAAAGCAAGGCAAGATTTATATATAGAGATCACTCAGGTCGGGTAAATGGCTTCTATTCCATTGACCACACTGGAGCATCACCAGCAGACAGACCTGTATCAAGCTCTGGTTTTTTCCACTGCAACAAGGACTTTATGCAGAGATTTTCTACTGTCTGCCTCAGGTTTTGGAATTGTATATAGTTGAAAAAAAAAAATTGACTAAGTCGAAACTGCTAAATTTCACAGGGCTTCTAAGAAAGTTCTAGGGGATTACAGCTTCCTTACTGTTTTGACATAGAACCACATCGTTAAAAAGCATTCTGAAGTTTGCTCAAAAAGTAATACATTTTTTTATTAAATCAATCTGAGATTGAAATTAAAATATAAACTCAAGAAACATACGCAGTTTCAGATCTCAATGGATTTTTAATTGAGCTATTTTCATTCTCTTTCACTTACTTGAAAAAACTATCGTTTCACATTCTAGAAAGATGACTTAAAAGAATTAGTTACTTGGGGTGTTCACAGCCACACTTTCAAAGCTTAATATAAAAATATAGAGGTTTATGTTCACATCTATACGCCTGATTTACATGCCTATAGCAAGGATTTGTATGCACAAAAGTACTTATACGTACTCAGTGTGACTTTCCTCATTGTGAAATTGGTGGTGCATTTTGCTTGTGATGTTTTATTTTTTGTCTCTGGCACAAAAAAATGATTGCTTCTCCACCATCACCTTCTGCAAAAAAAGGTATTCCATTTCAGTGCCTGATACATGAGGGCCTTGGAGAGTTCTGCTGTGATAGTGTGAGCTGAGTTTATTTGGTCATATATTATTCCTGGTTGATATTTACGTGCTGCTGTACTGTGGGAGAAATTAATCACACTGCGTTTATCAGAGATAAACTAATCCAACCAAAGTCAATGGTTTAGTAGACACTGAGTTTCAGAGGACAACAGTAAATTATAACTGGATTTGATTAAGGGGTAATTAGCTAAACCTGTTTACCTTAACCTTTGCTGCAACTATTGTTTTTACTAGAAGAATAGTGTCATTAGATTGTGTCTGGGATACAAGTTATGGAGCGTACACCACTTTTCACTGTCCAATTTTCATCTGTTATTCAAAGAAGAGGTAGAAAGGTCAGGATCAAATTGCTATTGTACAATTCTCCTGAGAGGAGAGCAGAAAGTTTCCTTGACAGAGACAAAATAAGCCATGAAGAACAGTAGTTTATTTTTCAGTAGGATGGAGGGGGAGTCAAAAGAACACATGTCTACAGCCCTAGACAGATTTTTGCAATAATTCAACTGTCTCCGTAGATTTCAGAGTCATTTGAACTCATTGAGCATTTTACAGAAACAGGGAAAGTAATACCAATTTGCTGCAGACTGCAAAATAATGCAGTTGAGAAAAGATCTGAGTGCGTGTTTTTTCAACTGTACTGCATTTTCATGAATGATTTTTAAATGGATTCATTCAAGAAAATTAAAAGAACCATAGGAAGTGAACCCTTAAATTGCTGTATAGTCATTTAATCGACCAGTTTAAACAAATAACTTAAATAAAGAGTTTAGATCAGTCTGCACTCTTGGCTTATTGATAGCATTCAGTCAAATGTATGCACTTTTAAGAACACTGCAGATTTGTTTCTTGCTTGAAGAAACTTCAGTTTTGTAACAGTAGACAGATAAGTAGGTGCCCAAGTAAACGTTGATGCTGAAGGACAAGAGATAAGCTTCTTTTACAGGTTTGTGGCTAAATGCATGTAGTTTTAATTCCTTATTTTTGATTTCTAGCACTGTTTGAAGAGTACCCTTCTACATACGTACATAATAGCTTTTGACTAGACTGAAATACAAGGATGGTGATTTCAGGTAGGTCACTGCTCATTCCTTCATCTTCAGCTACAGCTTTATTCCATGAGTTCCCACTACATCCCAGAGAAAGATGGGTGTTTTCAAGGAAACCCACAAGGTCTAACTTGAGCCAAAGCTGCTCCTGGGTGAGGGGAGAGAGTTTCAAAACTGTAAAACATTACCCACCTAGTAAATCCTATTTTACTTACCCCAACAGGGTTCAGCCTCAAAGACTCAGAGCCTATATCACAATAAAGGTAGTTTCTCACACAGTTCAGATATTTAAGAAGGGGAAAAAAGGTGCGTCAGTTATACATATGCCCATGTAGGCTCAATACTAAAGCTTGTATTTTAACTGCATTTTTCTGCCTGAGAACAAAGATTATTACTTATCTTTGTTTTAGCTTGTACTGTTAAAAGTCCTGTAGAGCACCTCCTGATTCTTACTGAAAAGAGTATCACATATCCACTGAAAAATGATATGGAAATACTTTCCCCTATCTGGTTTCCTGAAATCTTTTTGGTACTGAAGAGGAGAACTAGAAATAGAGTAGACTGTTGCAAAACAAAGGTTTGACTTACAGCTGCGAGAGTTGCCTGTGTTGTTCAGTCTTTGTGTGGGCTGGGAAAGCACTCCAGACCTCACATCTGCCAGTTTGTACTGGTTATCCCATTGCACCGAACGAGCAAAGGTTTATATCCCTTGGCAGCATGGGCAGCCCAGTTTACATCTCCACTGGGTAATCATTTAAGTGGCTAAAGTTGGTCTTCCAGGTAGGTATGGGAATATCAGTGTTTCAGACCATGGGAAGAGGTTTATAGGCTAAAAATGGGCTATTAATGGCATATTGTTAAAGTTCTGTTGGAACAGGGAAATAAGTGCTCTGTCTTTTTCAGTCTATAGGGATTTTGTTATACCAATAGTCAGATTTGCTCTTCAGTGGAACCTTTGGATAGACAGAGTAGAAATTACCAGCTTTCCACAGGTGATTATAAGTTTAATGCTATTTTAATGGGTAGTCTGCTCCTGTAAATCAAAATAAGAGCTAAAAGTGAGGAAGTGTGTATTCTGTGTAGACAGTAGCTTGATCTCCTTTCCAGGTAGAACTGGCTAAAATTGACAAAAAAGAGTTTGTAGATAATCTTTTAGCATTATAAAGGACCCCAGTTCATCTCCCAAATCTTTTTTTTCTAGACATAGGAATTTCTCTTAACCTAGGAATTGTTCTCAAATTCAAAAGTAAAAATGTCTTTTTATGAACTTTCAAAAAGAACTAGAATCATGCATGAGTCTCATAGGAGTCAGGTAAATTGCTAATAACTTTCAGGCACTCTGTTCTCTGAAGGAAGTGAAGTAAAAATCACGTGGTATGAGTGTGGTTGCTGAAACGCTGTGATTACACTGATTATTGGCAAATAATACAGGCTCATTGTTTCCTTGATGCAAGCTTTTGGAAGAAGGGATCATCTTTTCATTCTTGGGTTGAAAAGCACCCAATTCAAAAGAGTTCTTGCTTAGGATAAGGACTTCTGGACACTATCGTTGCACAAATAAAAACAATGAAATAGTTGTAATTATACTGAAACTGAGTAATAAATATGTACAGTGACCTTGTGTTTCATTTTGCTATGACCAGACATAAACAACAGAGATAGGTGCAAACTTAATGATATTCTCTTTAAATCATAGAAATCAAACAAAATGTTAGCTCTAATGCCTTTTTTTTTTTATGAAGAAAAACAAGTAATTATTACATCAATCATGAATTGTTTTTGAATAAAAATCTGTGGTTTTATGAAGGCTTTTCTAAGTCCTGATTTCTTTAATAGAACAGAACAGAATACCATCTCAGTATGACATTGTCAATAAAATCCAGTAAAGCTGGTAAAAACTTGATGTTCTTCTTCCATCATAAATACAGATGTTTAAAGGCAGGACAGTAGATCTTCTAAATTAGAAATAAAAAAAGAATTAAACTGTATTTTAAAATACAATTTAATAACATACATTAACAATTTATAGTTAGTTTATTCACATTATAATTTTCATTATTGGGTCCTGATTTCTTAGACTTTGTGGCTCAATGAAAGAGCTTGGTGTATTTCACTCATTGTGATAGAAAAATCCCTACCAGTTTCAACAAGAGAAATACAACAAAAATTTAGTAGAAACTACAGAAGATAGAAATAGAAATAGACATTGTGGTTTCTAGCCTGTGTGTGTCTTTTCTCTTCATCCCCTATTCAGGCAACTGAGCATTCAGAGCACCAAAAATTTCCTATTATGTCAGCAAAGTATTATAAGATGACGTATTTTGGCTGTTAATGAATGGGGCTGGGATTGGAAGCAGTAAGATATTTCATGCTGGTGCACATTTCTAAAGTGTAATCGACTTCAGTTTTTCGTTTATAATTGTTAATTACTCCTCACATCAGGTATGTAAAGAGCACTTGCTGTTACTCAGGTCCTTTGAATGTACGTCTTTACGGATTCATGCTGAAATTATTTCACATTTTCCCTTGCATCAGCAGTTTTGCACTGGGTTTCAAAATCCTTGGATGCTTTTATTAGACTTCATTTTTGTTTTGTAACTCAGTTTTAGATCCTTTAAACAAGATTAGTCAAGGCTAAGTCTGTGCCACTGGCTTTTGTTAGTAGTTCACGGGTATGTCTGGTTGCAGATTTGGTTTTCCTATGTATTTGCACTGCCGTTTTCCACCCAGGATTAGGAAGTCATAAGCTTTATATCTCTCATGTCTCCACTTTCCATGTACCATGTTAATGATGAGACTTGGTTTATAATTGCCACTGAATTATGATCTTCAGCAGCATGATAACGGAGTTGACACTGTTTATAGAACACCAGTAGAAAACTTTCTTATGCCAAGATACATCACCAAATGTATTCTTTCTCTCGCTATTTTTAGACCAGTGACTTCGACATATTAAAGAACGTTAGACTATTGAAAACAAACATAGGACAATGGATTCTCAGAATGAGGCAATTTAATTTTAAAGCATTTGTGTTACATCTGGCCAAAAGACTTGTGATAATTTACACACAAAAATTCAGGCACACAAAAGCGTGAGAAAGTGTTATGTTACTCTGGCAAAGCAAAACTTATCTCCTTCAGATGTTCACCAGTTAAGGACCCCGAAATCATGGGAAATCAGTACTCCCATTTAAGAAAAATAAGAAGTTGGGGTTGAGCAAAGAGAAGTCATAACTGGGTTGTGGATTTCCATGAAGTCACATCTGAAGCTTACACACACCATGAGTAGGGCAAACATGGTAGGTTGTCAGCCCACTCTTTCTTCAGCCTAAATCTCTAATTCAGTGTACTCCCTTCCTTACCTGAGATCCTGATGACCTGCTATTGCTACTGATTATGCTGGCCATGACTCCAGGGGTGGGAGGAGGTTGGTCCCGAGACAATGTAGGAGAATACTCACAAAATTTGGGCAGAGTCTGAAAACACTTTTCAAGGCTGTAATAACTGTGCCCAGGTCTCAGAGAACTAGTTACAGTGATTCACATGACTGCTGTGGGAGAACAAGATGAGTTGCAAGTGGAATTGCTTCCCCAAACAATAACTGCTTTAGGCATCACTAAGCAATAAGAGAAATTCTGATTACTCTTGTGGCTTTCTGCCTTCCAGTTATAGTCTGACACTGCTGTCAATTTCCTGTTTGCTATGGCAACTGTCATGCTAAACTGTGTGGCTCCACAGAATTAGTTTCTGAGGGCAAGTGTCATCCCACCCAATTCAAGCCGCTGAAGATTCACAGGCTTACCTAAACCAGCAACCACTTCTCCCTCTACAGTCACAGGGAAGAGACATCCACTTCTCATGACTGATTCATCCCATCTTAAGACAGGGCTTTAGGGTGGGTTTGATAATCACCTCCTGGGAGTGCTTGTTTCTCTTCATAGGCTGTGAAAGGAGCCTTGAGGAGCATGGAGACAAGACACCCAGCTCTCAGCTGCTGCAGCTCTGCTGTATGACCTCCCTTTGCACGCTAACGATGGCATATGGGAAGCATAAGGAAAGCGGATGAACCAGCGCATGTGTCTAAGGGTTCAGGGAGAAATATTTTCTCCCATGACTCTCCTCATTCCCAGAAATGTCCTAGTACATGTAGCAGGGGTGAAGGTACCTGTCCTGAATTCCGGATGCACACAAGGAAAGGACAAATTTGATCTCTGTCATGGTTTCCTAATTTGATACCCTCTCTTAGCACGTCCCTGCCTCTCCTCTCCAAACCCCCCTTTCACTTCCATTGTCCACTGCATGGCACTGATCTCGCCTCACAGTTGAGCTCGAAGCCTGGGCATTCGTGTCAGCAAATCAGGCACAGTTGATCCTGGCTGATGCCAGTTATCCCTTCCTCCTGTCTGAACCTGGACAACCACTTGGTACATTTTGCAACAATCTGCTCTTGAAAATCACGATATTCTACAGCAAGACACTATGCAAACTTCAGAAAATCACTCAGCAAGCAGAAAAGGATGTTTTAAAGCTTCTTATTTGCTAGCAAAGGGAGAGTGCAATTAATTCAAAGACTTGTTGGACTGCAGGCTAATTTCAGGCTTGGTTCATAGACAGCTTGTTCACTAACTGGACTTTCTGGACTACTTTAAGTAAATATGTTTTGCAGTATTTCCCACTGTCTTTCCTAGATGGAGAATTCAGAAATAATTTTAAAAATACACTTTTTAAATTAGTTTGACACATAGTGATTGCATCCAAGCGAAAACTTTACTCAGTGTTTGTATTTAGACACATTGCAAAAATGAAGGGAAATTCAGACTAGGTATTTATGTCCCTGAGTTTCAGAGGTGTTAGTCAGATTCCTTCTCTGATTTTAATTAAATTGCCATGAGAAATTTTAGGCAGGGCGGTGGGAGTTGCTATTTAAAGAGCTGGTTTAATCTCTGTTTCCAAGTCATTCTCTATCCTACCCTTGTCTCATGCAGAGATAAAACCACTGAATTGCTAAATACAAATATTTGTGGGCTTTCAAGATTCTTTGCTTTTTACCCCAAACCTAACAGGAGAGAAAGCTAAGCAATGAGTTTGCAAGATTTTCTTTTTCTTTTTTTTTACCTCAAAAAATGTAAAGACTCATCTATAAGCATCTAACCACAGCTAATGCTTCTGAAAACCAGATCTGAGTGAGTCGTTTTGAAAAGTAACTCTTAATGCCAAAATTAGGTAGCTGAGTTCCACAACACTCAGGTCCCCTAAACCAAATTTATTTCTCTCTGGCCCATTTCCAGCTGTGTCCCTCCACATTCCTCTAAGTCACTAAAGTGCTTGCTGCAGCTACAGGAGAACATCCCTTCCTATGGGAAACAGTCATGTCTCTAGGAATCGCCATAGCAGATCTCATGTCTTCCTCACCCTGTCCCAACATAAAGAGAAGAAAGAAGAGCAATCGTTCACAGATCATTGCTGCCCACTGTCATCCTTACTCATGATGAGAGGCCCAGTGGTCAGCAAACAGCTGGATGTAAGTGAGAACAGCTCCAGGGAGCTTTGACTTCCATCCAACACTGGGTTTGTCCCTGCCTTGACAAAGGGAAAACATAGTCGTGGTTTAAAGCACAACTCAGCTGGGCTCAAGAGCTGGCCAAAGGCTCTGTTGGGGTTGTAGGGGGGGAGCAAAGAGTCTAAACCAGGGGTTTTGCAGACTCCTCTGCTCCAAAGCTCCCCGTGGTGTAACCAGAGCAAGCTCAAGAAGCAGATCTCACTTCCTACGCAGCAATTAGCAGCGACCTCCCTGCTGCAATATACATAGACCTCTTACTGCGCAGAAAGGCAGTTCCTTTTGGGGTCTGTTAAATTTACCCATTGTCATGGTGTTTTGCTGGGTTTTATGGAAATCAGCTTCCAGACACTAAAATAAAGGACATTTAAATTCTTCGCTATACTACATGCTGGCTCTGCTACCCATGTCAGCTGGTCATACATTTGCACTCAAATTTGGGCCACAGTCGATTTTCTTGTGGTATTTGTCTGCTGACAAGGATTTAGTGAAATCCTGTGGCACTGTGGGGGGCATGCATCAGGACAAGGGAACACTGGGAGGGCGCTGGTCCATTGAATTTCTGTACATACCCAATGCACAGTGAAAGCTACATATGTAAAAATAGTTACATGATCACAAAACACATGGAAATCAAGCAGATTTCTTCCATGTCATCCTTCAGATTTGCTTCCTATCTCCTTGCTCTCTCACAATAGCTCTGCTATTTGTTCAGAGGACGTTCACAAGTCCATCTTTGACAATGCTATGCTCACTTCATAAAATCCTATTCTTCACTGCCTATTACAGGTCTCTTACCCCCTCGACAGCATGTCCCAGTGCAGATACAGCTGCCAACTTAAACTCCATAAAATGAGATTTGATCTTCCTCTCCAACTTTCTCATCAGCTCAGTTTCCTCCATCTTCCTGGGTGATTCCTACATCTTCCCATTAAATACTCAAACCCATTACCTAAGCACAATCATCAATCCACACTCTGAAGATCATGACCTTTGCCTCTTACCTCCTGTTTCAGAACATTTGAAGATTTAATCCTTCCTGCCTAGGTCTTATTTAAGACTGTATCATCTTGGGGAATGTCTACACAGAGGGGTAGTTTTAGGCAATATTGACTCTCCAAGGTAGATGGGCACAAGCCAGTCAGAAAACCATGTTAATGTCATTAAAGGGATATTATGCCCAAGCTAATATTGTCTCCTGAAAAGCCTGATGAACATATATTCACCCCTGCCCAGACCCCTGTAATACAGGGGTACAGAGAGCTGTAATACAGCTTCTCCTCTGGCCTTGACACTAGTTGCATTGCTGTAACTCACACTGCTCACTTCCACTCAAAATATTGCTGCTGGTGATCCTGGTGTAGTCCTCCATCAGCAACATCATCCTCTACATTCTCCTCCTTTCATCAGGAATGAACACCTTCTTGCAGCTATCATGTCTGCTACCTTGTCATGCAGAATACATGAAGGAGTTATTGAAATTGTATCAATCCTACTGCTTTCATATGGAACCAACTTGGAGAGCATGAAATTAGTCACCAGCTTTACAGCTGCCTTCTCACTGCGTTGGCCCTCCCAACCACGGAGAAATCAGGCTCATTCACTAGAGCATGCCAGGCAGAGGAGTTCTCAGAAGATTGTTGATTCAAGGTTTTGCTACCTAAAGGTAAAGTTTTGATTAATTTAGGAAGCTTCTTTTTTTTTTATATTGTTAACCATAACACCAAGTTGTGAGTGTAACATACAAACAGCCACTGACCCACTAGGATTTGTAAAACTGCAGCTTCTGAGTCCTCACAGGTTAAACAGTTCACTAGACCATCTCAGCAACCAGAATGGAAATTAGGACCAATGGGAACTTTCAGTAGCCCCTTCATTTTCTTTTTGAAGGATTAATTGTAACTGCTTTATTTGCTTATGAAGAGCTCCCACATCTCTTAAAATTGTTAAGAGTAGAGTTTCTTTTTCTTTCTCCCATCTCTCTTACTCTTGTAGCAAGTGTGAGCACACTCCGGGCTAAGCCAGGGGCTATCACTGGATCTGTCTTGCAGTATCGAGTTGCAGTGAGTTTGCAGTTTGGCTGCAAGTTCAAGCTGGAACCAGATGACTTACTTCACTACAGTTCTCATGACATCTCAGTAATTAATGTCCCAGATCTCACTCCATCTCCTCTCTGAGAAGAGCAGCTCTTATTTAATTGCCTCATAATGTATGCTCAAAATGAATACTTGCCTAATTGTCCCTAGACAGATGCTTGGATGAAAGCCTGTGAGAAAGTGTATAGGCTGCAACAGAGAATAAAGGCCCACAAAGCACAAAAAAAAAAAAGCCCCAAAAAAAAAAAAAAAAAAAAAAAAAAAAAAAAAAAAAAAAAAAGGCAAAACCTTATAACTCTTTGTTACTCTCTAATCCCATCAAAACAATACATTTACTTTTTAAGTTATTCGAGCAATAAATTAAGAATAAAATTTTGCTGTATTCTCTGTTTCCTTACCCCTTCAGCTATACAGAATAAGATCTCGAGGCAAATATCTTTAATTTAACAGCTTAAACAGGAAGGGATGAATTGTCAATATACAGGGTGGCTCTTAAGCTGTGCTACTGCAGTTTATGGGACGACATTGTCATCTAAAGGTTTTAATAAGACAGTCAAAGAGCAAAAGCCCTATCTGAAGTGAGTCACTAGAAATTTGATATCTGCAGCAACAGTGATATTTTATTACTAACCTGTAGCCATTGTGTCACCCATGTGGCCACAACGTGCAAATAAAGAATACATCTATGGAAATCATGCCGAAAATTAAAACCTTGTGAACACCAAAGGCTACATCCAATATTCAATAGGGTTCAAAATTTTTCAAAATCTTACTTGATATCACTGTTTCTAAACATTAACCCAGCTCAAATATTCAAGACCTTCCTCTTCCTCCAACCAATAGATGCACTAGAGTTATAACATCACTTTTTCTATGTATCTTTATTTTTTCAAAATGGTGATATTGTTTCCATTATTTCCATCATCTACTGAACTGACTTCTCTCTCTGCCTTTAAAACAGGTCTTACAATCAATCATATGTAAAACATGGACCCAAGTCTATCCCTAATTCCTACTATGTTATTTGTGCAGTTATGGTTAGAAACTGGTGTTGAAACTCCTAATCTCAAATGCAGGATCAGGTTAAAGAACATGATTAACTGTTTTCTTGATGTTTCTAGCCGAGTGAGACAAAGAAATATTCACGTTTTCATTTCAACCCTGTTCAACAGAACACATGAATTTTTACTTTTAAATGCTTGCCTACTTATTTACTTTTTGGGTGGAGAAGGAGTTGCATTAAATGTCAATAAGACTACTGTTTAAGTTAAAACAAATTTTGATTTTTCATTTCACTTGAAATATTCAAATATATCCAGGCCAAGTCAGTCTCCTCTCCCTCTCATCATGAAAAAAAAAGAAAAAAGAAAAAAAAAAAAAAAGTGTTTGCAGCACACAGTATTATGAGTGCCCTAGATGATCTCTTCAAATCATTAGATGGATGATGTAGCTCATCGCAGCAGACACTGTATCACAGAAATGGACAGAGCTTGACTGTACTGTTGCAAGTCTACAACTATAGACTAGTGCAAATAACAAGAAAGCCCAGATTCGTCCCAAAGCTTGATACATGGTCCATGTTCTGATTTCAGCTGTGTACACACTTGCAGACTCCGCTGAAGTTGAGACACAACATACCCAAATTGTCATAGGGCAGCAGCTTTGGGTCCTTCTACAGTGCAGAAATCAGACTCTTTTAAACAGAATTCATTACAAATGTCTCATAATACTCTATATTCTGACAGGTTTGGTATTTTTTGTCTGTTTAAACAGCATCAAGATCATATAAATTCCCATATCGTATAGTTGAAATAGATCTGCTAAAAGGTAAGGTTTTTTAACATGCTCTTGCTAACTTTTCAAGGAATAAACTCTGTACGTAATATTTAACAAGAAAACAAAACTACTTGGCCAAGCACTCTTAAAAATGGAGTAAAAGTCATAAATTACAAGATTTGTTGGTAATTCAAATGGCAGAAATACTATCCTGTCTGCAGTCTGTTATGAGATACTACATATGTTCTGCTGGGAGTCAAATGAATTTAAAGAACAGAGCGTGTAACTTCATTTACTTCAAAATGCAGTTCATGTAGAGTACACATGTAATATGCACTTACTGTGATGTTATAGGACAGAAAAGAGCTGTTGCTGTAATTTGGAGAGGTATGAGGGTCTTCCACCACCCCACCACCCCCTTAAAAAATAAGGGGTTTGGCACACATAGCTGCTATAGTTGTCTCCACATATGCTGGGAGCTCACAAGAAAATGATAACCATTTCTTCAACAAGGAATTCAAAACAATATGCAAATATCTAAACTTAGCTTCCTAAATATTACCATCCTTGTGTGAACAAAGTGATGCTGAGCAACATGGATAGAAGAACACAGATGTCTTTATTTCTGAATATGGAAGAGATATTTGACTGTGACTCCATAATACTGGTCTGTCTCTATCCTACCTTTTTCCCAGCATCAGAACACCCCCTCAACAAAAAAAAAAAAAATAATTAAAAGAGCTTTCTTAAAAGAAAGTGGTATGACCATGCAAGACTCCCTTCCAGACCAAACCAGTCCAGACATTCTTTCTTTTGTCTCTGGAACAGTATGGTTTCAGAGCTTTCTCTGAAAAGTCAATTCCCTACAGGAATTTCCTGTAGGAAAATTATGTTTCATTGAAAAACACTAGAACAACATAGAGTGAGAATACCTCAGGTCCCTATATTGATAGTCTGTCAATAAAAATATTGCTAGAAATCATTACAGGGGGAAAAAAATTAAACTAAAAGAGAAATTACAATTAAAAAACAATGATGAAATCTTGACTCTGCTGGAATGCATGGAAAGTTGTACATGGTGTACGAGAATGCAATCTTAGATCACCATAAAGACATATTGATGTCACTTTCCTGAACAGTGATCATGCTTTTGGTTTTGTTTCATTACAATTTAGTATGAACATTTCAATTTTTCAATAAAAAAGGGGGGATTTTATTTCAAGTCAACTGTCAACCTTTTAAGAAATGAAGACAACTGCATTTTTAATCAATCTCTTACCAAGTAAGAGGAGTGTATGGTTGTGTATATTGGAGAAATACTATTGTATAGTACATTGCTACAAGCACGCTAACCTTGCAAATTAAGAAGTGGATCTTCTAGGATAAAGAAGAGAAAATTTGCAAAGCTACTGGCTTCTACATCAGAGCTAAGCTTCTTGTTTCTCTATGTTGCTATGTCTGATCGTAGAGGGAGAGATGGGTGTAAGGGGTGTAATTTCTTTAATGAGTTCCCTGAAAGCAACTGATTATTTAGATAATCTAAACTATCTAAACTGTGACTTAGACTGTAATTCAGAATTTTCCATTCTGAAGTTATCTAAAAGAATTTAGAAAATTAAATTAAAGTCTTTTCATTAGAAAAGTTTAGATACGATGGCCGTTTTCTAACTCTCTCTCTCATGAAGCATGTATGTTCTGACAGCTTTTTTCTTCACAGCAAGAGCTCCTTCTCCCTTTTATTTGCTATGTGCCACTGAAATTGGTTAGCTGTTAGGGATGCAGTTGAGGAGTTCTGCACTCAGACCCTCAAATAAATCAGAGAAATTCCACTGCTGCTATTTGAGATGCACATCCAGTAGAAAACCAGCAGTTAGGGGACTTTGGTAGTATATCACAAGGTAAAATATATGCAACTGGATCCCGAAGCAGTTTTAGCTCTCTGAAGAGGGTGGAATTGGAGACGTTAAAGTTGCAGTTGTTCTGGCACCACTTCTCTGTTAAACTAAACTATTTACAGTGCACAGTAGTAAGCTGAAGACATTACAGATCCCTAAAGATCTTTCTTAATATGAAATTCCATAGCAAACACAAATCATTTGTTATACAACACACATGTGCCAATACAATTTAATCTGGAACATTCTACAACTTTTGCTTCATTTTTCCACTTCAAAACATTCAGTTTAGAAATTCTTGTGGTCTTTCCCTGCTTCTTTCCTCATTCAATTCCAATTTTTATGCACGGTTGAGGAACCCCATCTTTTGCCAGTGATCCATACGTTCTGCCAAAAGCAAATGCCTTCTGCCCCTGATGTGCAGAAACTCTGCATCCAGACTTTCTATGAGTAACCATGATCAACTAGACTTTCTACAAGCCATCAACATACTACAAAACGCACACACTGATTCCCTTCCAGATATGACAGGCTTACACAGATTTAAAATAAGTCTGCCTGAAATAACTCTATCTCCACATAGGAGGTTAATATTTCATTTGGAAAGCAAGCTGACGTCTTGTCTCTTTGAAAATCATAAAATGATAGCATGGTTTGAGTTGTAAGGGACCTTAAAACTCATCAAGTTCCAACATCATACCATGGGCAGGGACATCTTCCTCTAGATCATGTTGCTCAAAGCCTCATCCAACCTGGCCTTGAACATTTGAACCACAATCTCTATGGGCAGTGTGTCCTTTCGATGAAGAAGTTTTTCCTAATATCCAACCTACACATCCGCTGGCCCAGCTTGAGGTCATTTCCTGTTGTTCTATCACTTGTTCCTTGGGAGAAGAGACCTTTCAGGCAGTTGTATAGAGTAAAGTCTCCTCTGAGCCTCCATTTCCGCAGGCTAAATCACCGAAATTCGCTCATCCACTCCTCATAAGACTTATGCTCTAGACCTTTCAGTAACTTCGTTGTCCTTCTCTGGACACACTGCAGCAAGTAAGAGTCAGACACTGTTGCAGGCAGCTGGTTCCACAACGGAGCGCAGTGCAGGTAGGGATCCTAAAACAGCTCCAGCAGCAAGGGCTAAGGGGATGAAATTCCCTCGTTATACCCTATCTGTGTCCCACGGAATAACAGCGTCTTATACCCAGGCTCAAGAAGGTTCTAGCTCATTGGAGTAGTGCTAACTCCTGGGGTGGGATGACCTCAAGCTCATCTGACATGCTGGAGAGCAGTGCCTTGCCTAGCAACAGCTGCCATTGGAATTCAAAGCAACCTGACCCTCACCTCCACCTTGATGATAGAGCAGCCAATGGCTCAAACCACCTTCTTTACAAAGTCCACATCCACCTCCATGGCATACTCCTTCAGCTCCACTAGCACCCGAGCGACAGATAATTTTTCACTGGACCTACCAGACAAGGCCCAGGAATAATTGTGAGAGAAGCAGATACTGAGCTGCAAATGCACTATGTTTGGCAGCACTGAGCTCTTCAAGAACATATTTGAAGAAAGAACTGAAGAATGGCAGAAAGAGTCAGAAGAAGAGAAAAAAAAGCAGTTCTAAATAGAGGCAAAAATATTTCAATTTGTTGAGATGAGAGAATAGTGTGAAGAATTTCAGAGGATTCAAAAAAACTACAGCTATACATCAACCTGGCAGATGAAAAACATTCAAAACAATATGTATTGCAAGAAATAATGTCTTCTACAGTAGGAAAACTATTCATAAAAATTTCTGATGACACTACGGAGAGATCTGTGCAAGTATCTTTTGAAATGTGCAGGGATAGATGTGGGTTTTTAAGGATATATAAAGCATATGTGCATAAAATAATGGCAAAAGGATTATGGAGTTGCTCAGTAAATCAGTGGGGTACTCATCTACAACTCTGGCTACTGTAAAAGACATGCTATAACAATAGAAGGGTCTCAGAAGAATGGCATAACAACATGAAAAGGCTTCCATGGAACTGGAAATATCTGGCATATTTATTTCATTGAGGATACTCAGAAGAAAAGAAATCATACACACATTTCAAGAGTACAGTGACAAGAAAGTCACTGAGTTGTGATTTGTCAAAATAATTATACAAATAAGAGGCTATTAAATGACCTGACAGAAATGAATTAAAGGCTAAAGTACACTCTTCCATACAAGATAATAATAAAGCTGTGAAATTCATTGGCATAGTGTAGCATTACAGCTCAAAATATACCTCAGGTCCAAAATACATAGGACTTCCTATAAATAATATAATCACCTCAGTTGATATAAAAAACAGTTAAGCCTCTGTCTCCACAAAGTCGCTATAGGCACCACCATAAGCAGCTTGAGTTAACCGAAGGAAAAATACCATGACTGAAATTTCTCACTGTTCTTTTGAATCACCTGACAGTGACCACTGTTAGCAGCAACAGCAGCAACATATAAGCTGCCACCACCCTTCTGATTTGTGCTCAATGACAAGATGAACCCATGATGATGCTCTCTCAAAGCCGCTAATTGACATGTCACAGCATTCCCTATGTCCTCGCTTTTACAAGAAAATTTGTCAACTGGTGCCATGCAAGACCGTCCAGCAAAGGATGGCCCACAGCATCTTTTTTCATCTCTGCCCAGCCACAGCAGTTAGCTCCCACCACAGCCCCTGCCACGCTATAGACACAGCTCAGGGAAATCACCACCACTCTTTTCTACCACTCCTTTCCAATAACTGTGTCAAGTTTTTAATTAAAACTTGTATATTTTCACTGTCTACATCTTTACTCCTGAAGATAAAACTCATGGCTCTGAATCAGAACCACTTTTACAACATTTTTCGTTGGGCACACAGCTAGCTGTGTGTCCCTACATGAACAATGTAAGCACTTAAGGCTAGATGGGTGGTTAAGAACACAGCTGAATCCAGGTCTTCATTATAATTTTCCAGGCAAAATACCATATTTTTACTACACATTAGAATCTGTGTGATAATGAAAACATCTGTCTTCTGATTTAGAATTAAATGTAATAAGTATCAATGTTCTGCATTGACCATAGCCAAGTGAATAATTTATAATAAGTACCCTAGAGGGAAAGGGATTTGAGTAATCAAATTGTTAGATTAATCAATTTATCTCCATTTTGTGCATATGAATTCTAAACTGCTCAGATCTTAAGATCTACAATTATATAATAAATTATAATTAGTCAATTTTTTAATATTGAACTGAATATTGTTTGCAAGCATTCTCTTTGACTCTTTGGAAAATCAGAACCAAAATCTAAGACATATGTATTTTCCTGGACATGCATATGCATATCTCATGATGTTTACTAGGGAAAAAAAATAAAATTTTTAATAGTTCCCAGCAATTTGGGTATAGAAAGCTATTCTTTATACATTCAAATGTTGCTTTACATGAACCTTCGCATAAACTGATTTCAAATTCACTGGTTTGGCCAAATTGCTTGCCCATGTATTTATTCAGCAGCAAAGCTGAGCAAATGGATACGATATTCTCAAAGAAAATTCATTTTCCACTGAAGCAAACACACGAGAGAAAATGTTACCGTATTCACTCACGTGATATTGAGCTGTCGGCCAAACTGTATAATTGCACTAAGTCTTGTCCGAGTGACCCCCCATTGGGAAATGCATCCTTCCATACTAATGAAGTTCAACACAAAGTGTAACTTGGGTATTTGCATGTTAATGGAGCTTTGTACATGAGACTGTTTATTCAGCATGCGAGAAATACTGAAAAGAAGGTGTTAACAGAAACCTTTAGCCAGAATAAGACAGGGTTAATTAGGACATATGGAATGGGATCTGAGGAACAAGAGACATTAAAATTAACCCTGTTTATCCAGCTGTAGAAGGGTATGGGAGGGGGTGGGGGAAATCCCTTCTTTGACTTGCACAAAGGCCTTTTCTGCTGTAGGATTCAAGGGCAATATTTTCCCACTGGCATAGCTCCACTGGTGGCTGGGCATTTGCATGGATAAGGCGATGTGTATCCATCAGTCCTTTTGTCGCTTGTCTAACTTCTCCGCAAAATTAAGAGAGAGATGAAACGCTGCTGCTGGGCAGAAATGCTTCTGGCAAGGTGAAACACCTCTATCTATGAAAGCAGCAGCAAGATGTTTTTGGCAAAACAATATGAGGTTCAGGCCAAATCTTGAAAGCAGCAGCAAGATGTTTTTGGCAAAACAATATGAGGTTCAGGCCAAATCTATCAATCTATGCCCTAATCTTCATATTCTACAGATATTTTAATGTCAAAGCACTTGAATAGACCTCAGCAACATTCAGGGCCTCTAGTAAAGAGTCTACATCCATGCCTGAGCATTCCAGGAGTTCAGTGACAAGATAGTTGGAGGACTACTATGATTAACCTAATGTTAAAATGAGAGGAAAAGGCAAAATAAAATTGATAGAATGTCTGAGTCTTGTACTAGAGTGTATCACAGTTTCACAATTCTAAATAAGTTTTTCAGATTCCATGGTATATCTTTGTTTCAAGACAACAGTTTTTTCTTCCCTTTTACATAGACTGTACTTGGTGACCTTTTTCTTGTTTGAAACTTCTTCCTAAGTATTATGAATATATTGCTCCTTGATAATTTCTGTGGATAATGATTTCACCCCAGGATCATAGAAAGAATATTTGACCATTATTTCCGCTAGCTCAATTCTCAGATGTTGCTGTCCTCTCTTCTCGCAAATTGATAATTGATTACTGTAATCAAGGCAAGAACAGAGCAGTTGGGTTTTCCTTGGTATGGCATTTCACACTTGTATTTTAGAACTGGAAAAGGTTTTTTTCATGTCATAAAGCTTGTTTCTTTTAATCTTAATAACCAGCTGGTGTAACGATGGCTATAACTCCTCTCTATAAACTTTTTATTTCTAATCCTAGACCTTCATATCCACAACACTATTATGACCATATTTCAAAGCAAATTTTAAAAATACAGGTTAAGTTCCCATTTCTAAGAGAATATGAATGCTTTGCTTATGTCTACGAGCATCTGGAAAGGCCCTTTTCAAAAATCAGGTTTTCTTTTCTCTGGATTTTTGTTCTAGTATGTGCCAATGAATGTTTAGTTTATTCAGTGTAAGCAAAATCGCATTTGGCCAATTGATAGAAAGCCTCTCCTTGCTCAGAGGCAATGTACCTGTCATCCTGAAGAAAGCAAAAAGACAGAAGTGACAGCCAGCATGCAGGACAAGGATATCAAGAGAGCTGCTGTCTTCCTTGAACATAATGGCACTAAAATGTAAAAGCAGAAAAAAAAAAAAAAAATCAAATTGAAACATCACACAGTTGCAAGAGTCTCCCTTCTCAGTATAGCAACAGTTGCTGCATGGTTCTTCTTCACAAATTAAAAATTCTGCAATGCAACAACTCCTGTTAGGAATGAACAAACCGGTGAACACATTTCTCTCAACACTGTATTGCACAAACAGAGGCTGCAAGGGACTGTGCTATGATGCAAGGACCAACTACGCTGTCGTCCATTGAAAAGACTATTATCACTGCACACAGTATTTTCTGGGCTCAGGTCTGTTGAACCTGGACAGAGCTGAATGAACTGGATTCACACTTAACACAGGAGAAATCTACAAGACAATGAACTATTGCAGTATTACTATTATTATGACCGTTACATCAGTGCAGAGGATCAGTGGCTAACATATGGAAAAGAAATTCTCTCCACTACTGAAAATTACCTCTGTTTCATGGTGGGTACGATGAAAGAGACAGAAATGGGACAGATTAACCAAAAGGTATAGTGCTCAGCCAAACTCTCACTTATGCACTGCCGCTTATGCAAAAGACTGAAACTGTCTTCAGCACAGCGCTACCTACCAGCCACTATTTACATGGCAACTACTTCAGAGGAACCAGAAGCCCAGCTCTTTTTAGAAAACCTTCTGTTCTTCTAAGAACGAAAGGCATCTGTCATATGCTTCTCATGATGGTGAGTGCCTCAGCTTATTACCAGCAGGAGAACAAAGGAGTCATTTTGCCCCAAGAATGAAGCAACAATAAACTTGCTCCTGTTTCATCCTCCGTGAGGACGCACATTTCTTTTTGATCTAATGAGCATAACACCGACACGAGCGAACCTTGTTCAAAACTTGTGCAACCCCAAGGCATGTGACTACTTGAACATCAAGAATTACAGCAACATTTGCAGGGAGCTCATAACTGTAGGACTGAGGTGATTTATTGGCAGCACTGACAGTTGCCTGGGTAGCTTGCAGTGATGCAGGCCAGTTGCATTCGTGATAGATTGAGGTCGTTGAGGGGGAGTGGAGTAGGTCCTGTCATATATCCTTCATCAGGTTTTCATTTGTCTGTGAGTTAGGGTTGTGGTAGCAATGGGAAAAGGGTCTCATCTGAATGTTTATTTTTCTAGCCTGAAGGGCTCTGTTCATTAAACATGCATGTGTTTGATACCCAAAAAGGAGACATCAGCATGAGGGATTTGTGACTCAACTCACTGACCTGTGCTGCCAGTCAAATTTCAAAAGTAAAATATAGAGCTTGGAAGTTCTTAAAAAGAAAAAAAAAACCCTCAAATACTAGGTAGAGCATTACAAGTCTTTGAACAGTCACATGGACAAGTCTTTGAAACCAGTGTGCCTACCACATGTGTGTGCTATCTCGCACTACTCCCAGTCCTCTGTTGTGTTTGTGTGATTTGTTCAGCAGTACGAAACCAGCTAGAAGTCCTACAAAGAATGGATGTAGATGACATCTCCACAGAAAATGTTAACAATACCACTCAGGATTTGCAAAATCAGGTCCTTCACTTGCATCCTTCTGGTGGCTGGATTGATTTGCTCCTCTGTCTCACATTCATACAAGAATAGTTACAAACAAGTACCAGGGTCATCCCAGTCAAACATCCTGAATGCCAGATCATGCTCAAAACTTTGGACTCTTAATTTCTAAAACATGATTCCCTCCAGTATTAACTAAATAAATTTAATCATTGAAAGAGTATTTTCTAAAAGCAGATAACCTCAAAAACTGTAACCCTTTAACTCATTCTTTTATTTCATTCAGACAACCTACCACCCCAGAAACACATGAAGGAAGTGTGACAATTACGTTTTTTGCTCTATATTCTCTAAACTAGCCTGGGAAAACCAAATAAATCTACGAATCGTGAAAAGGGTGTACAACCGTCAGAGGTTTCTGCTTCTTTCAAAGAAGCAGTAAATGCAAAACATTTCACTGCAGTATCAAATTTGCATTTCACACATTTGTTAGTGTCTCTGTGCATATAGATGTGTGTGATGAACTTTCTGCAACTGGAGTCAGTGGAGATGTCCTGTTTTCTCCTGGCATTGTTTTTACTAAGACAAATCTCAGTCTGCACTCTACAGCTGCAGTAACTGAGTGAAACCCTCCTGATGATACATGCAATGGGAGAATAACCATTATAATATCAGCACACGTCTAACATTTTTCCACGTGGCTTGCTTCCTTCTTGAGCTTCTGTCAGGATAATGAGAACTCATTAAAATCAATCCTTTTTCCACATATCTCTAATAGCAACCCAATGTTCCTCGCAGCCCAGGTGTCTTCCACTCAATATTAATGACTAAGGTTGAGACTGAGTAGAGTGAATGGTGATCTCCTATTAGCACCATCTGATGCAGACATGAGGTGGTGACACTACCCTACTCTGCACCAGTAGTATTCAAATTTCCCTGTGCTTTCTGTTATGTGATAGGTGTTTTCCTCCAAGGACCTCACAGACCATTGTTGTTGCTATTTCGTTAGCAACTAACATCCCCCAAAAGCTTAGTGAGACACTGGAGGCCCTGAGGAGCAGAAGGTCTCGTCCCACTTATACGAAGGAAAACCTAGAGCATCTTTGCTGAAATCAATTGAGCTTCAGCTGTGCCAGCAGAGATATCGCCTGCTTACACCGTAACTCATGGATTTCTTTTTGCTACATAATTAGGCAACCAGGGAAATATAAAAACAAAAGTAGTTGGGTGTAAGTAGGAATCCTCTAGGTACTGAAGGAGCTAATAAGGCCTGAACCTGTTCTCATTTGAATTTTATCAGTTAAATAAAAGGGCAAAAATATTACACAGCTCAAACATATGCTTCTAATTTTCTCAGAACTAGTAACTGGAAAAATAGTGCTCTGTCATTAACCATTTTCATATTTATTCTGCAGTATTTAAGGTTAGAGGTGGGTCACATTTCTGTGGCAATTATTGTGGAAACAAAAATTCATTGTGCCATACATTAATTAAAATCCATAACATGAAAAAGAAAAAAAAAAAAAAAAACCCAAAACTATTTAAATACATTTTTAGGTATTTACTTCAGATTCAGGGTTGAGTCAGTCATCCAAGTCAACTGTAAGCTGCAACGCAAACAAAAGACCAAGAAGGAGTCTCTCAAAGCAAGCTACCTTTATTACTTTCCCTATTACATGAGAAACACAAATTATGAGACTCTTCCGTATTTAAAACTTTGTTGCTACTAACCACAATGGAAACGCCAGGCTTGCCATGCAAGGCTTCAAGTTTATTGTTTGTTAGGTAAAGAAATTAACTTATAATAACATATTCACAAATCTGTTCCCCCTTATTTTAGTGAAATCAGAACTGCTATTAAGGAGTCTATTTTCTTTTGGCTTGTTGGTTTAGGGCTTTTCTTCCTTTCTTGAAACAAATGAAAATCACATGCTGCAATGCAAAAATACTGTGCTTTGTCCAACATCTCTAACATTTTATGCCTTTTAACTGGTGGCCCAATTTCCATGAGATATAAAAGACTCATACCTCAGATAATTCCTCAGCTACTTCTACTGTCTACTCACCTGCTCAAAAAGTCATACTATCCGTATCTCCACTTTAAAACAGTCAGTGCTGGAGGATACATTTAAGCCGAGTGTAACTCTATGGACTGCACTCTAATGGGTACCAGAAATAAAGGTTACGACAGAGCACAGAGAAGCTGACTATAATTAAAGCTAGTTATTAAGGGACTTTCGTGTCTCATTTTTACAAATGTATCCATTAAATCAGATGGAATTTGTGAAATCATGTTGAAAACTTTGTGTTTATGTGTTTTTGAGAATTTAGTACTCGGCAACGGATCCATATGAGCCTCGTTCCTCTCACACAAATTCCTTACTTTTAATTTGCCATGCTAAGAAATTCTGGAAGCTATTGTACTTGATATTTACGGGAAGCTGTATGATTCAATGTCTGTAATTCAGGTTAGTCTCATCCTTGTGAAATGGAATCAGCAGTTATTATACCAGCTTTCACCATTTTCATACACATGGGTTTAGAAAGACTATTCTTGCTTTAGTCTGTCATAGCAGGGAAAACTTTGGCTTCAGACTTCCCTCAGAATAGAGTTACACCCTACTAAGGGAAAAGTTTAACAGGTCCTTTAGATTTTCACACAGACCTATGAAAGATAAAAGCCTTTGTGGATAAAATAGCAGCTTAGTTTTTAATATCTGCCTAATTTTTAACTCTCAATGCCACTATCAGAAGAAAGGAAACAGAAAGTATGTCTTAAGACTGAATTTCGTCTTTGATCTACCCTTCCTGGGGATCTTTTCCCTTTTTTTTGAAAACCTCCTTTGAGGCAAGGAGATATATTACGTATCATTTACCAAACAGTAAATTCAGTAGTGATGTCACTCATGAAAAATTCAAACAGCAATGGGCAGTTAGGTACCAGGAGCTACCCACTTTGCAATGCCAGACAGCAAGATGTCCACGTGTGGTGGCTTTGCATTGGAAATTTCATGCATTTCTTATTTCCTCAAGTAAGTGATCATCAGTTTTCAATGGCTTGTTTTGACCTTATTCAATGGAAAATGAGGTGCTATTTCTGGCATGCTTATGAACCTACTGTTTAGTCCTAGAAGTTTTGCAAGAGAAGGGATAATAAATAGTTATTCGCTTCCACTGAATAGCTTTGTAGATTATGTGCTGAGGGCAGTAACAGCTGCTTCTCGTTACCAAAAAGGCCTCCTACCATGTGTACTGCTAACACACCGAGCTAAGGTCAAGCCGAGTAGCAGGTTTTTTTCCCCAGCATTGTTTAAAAGCTTTTAAATAAAACCATATTAGAAATACAGTCACCTCTGGTAACTGATTTTCAAAAGCGAAGGAAGAAGAGATGTAAGTTTTTTTAAAATCTTCTTTGTTTCTGATTTGGAAATCTTTTTCTTTTCTTGTTAAAACACTAGGCTGCCTTTATGCTGATAAACTCTGACGATTTTCCCTTGCAGTTCCTGAAGTCCTTATTCAACTCCAGCTATATGTTTTTCCACTCCACATTTTCCTCACAAGAGCAGTATCATAATCCAGGTTGATAATTGCCCTGAAAACCTACATATTGCTATTTTTTCCTGGAATGCACACAGTAGGGTTTTCCCATTCGCACCCACGTGAAGTGCTCTCTGAGCTCCCAGGTCTGCTCCTGCTCAGCAGAGACTGAGTTTGGAAAGAAGGAGGTGGGCATCCTCAGAAAGCAGAGCTGACCCAAAATCAATGCAGAGGGTAACCAACAAGGACAATGGCTTCCTCCTAAAACCATCTTGACGCCAACACGTCTCTCTCGATGGATGGTTTGAGGAAGGATTAGCACCTACACAAGCTTGCACCCCACTGTGGCTGCTCATTAAGTGTCTGCTGTAATCCAAGGGTAAGATTGTGCAGCCAGTTGGAACTAAGAACCACACTCCTGACATAGGATTCACCTCAAAAGATACAGCGTAAAATCACCTCTGTCCTAGGGGTGGTCTTTTTTTTTCTCCTTAGTTTGAAAGGAATGCGTGAAAACAAAGTAATGAATTGCGCTACCTACAGCAGAGAAGGACAAAGCTGTTTGTACAGATAGGAAAGGGAAAATCTGAAGCCACAACTCTGCTGTGGTCTAGTATAGTGTATGTAAGCAAGTACAGATACTTAACAAAGCTGCCAGTTAGTACTACTGCCTTATAACCCTTATATTCTTTTTCCTAGGTCAAAATGCACTTATTACATATATGGTACACAAAGCTGTATGAGGTTTTTTTCCCACTTGTTCCCAGCTGGATCTCAAACAGGAGTAAAGAATAACATTTTATTGATAAAGAAGAAAAAATTTAGATATAATCACTACCTGATCCCACACTGACATTACATTCTGCGGTAAAAATAACCAATTATCATCATGAAACTTTTTCACTCCTTATTTTCCTGCATTTCAGTTTCCAAACTGTCAGGCCTTCCACTCTGCCCCAAATCTACATAATCAGTGGCACAAAGCTGTAAAACGTAGATGAGTTTTGTGAAATGTATGTTGTAGTATTTCTTTTTAGATCATCAAATCTTCTATATTTAGTCAAAGCTGACTTGGTGTTTACTGGCAGAATTGGTTTCTTCTTGAAGAGATGGTTACAGTAAAGAGACAGGGACGGATTCGTCTCTGCCTATGGAAAGATTTGAAGAGGAAACACTTTCACCTCTGAGAAGCTCCAGTCCTAGCAGTACCATATATTTTGTGTTCAGTCTTAGGCAGCTCAGTACTTTTGGGTAAATATATTTTCTGTTTAAAAAATATCTAAATAAAATAAAAATACCACAAGTAACTTTCACACAGTATAGAGAAATAAAACCAAGTTACCAATCATGCCACAGCAGCTGGTACAAAGTTTCTCTATCAGCTGCCTGGCATCTGTCACATGCTGAATTGTCATAGCATCACAGCACAACAGAAATGGAAAAGCAGAGAAGATTGCTACTTTGCCACAGACTTTTCCATTCATTTTCAGCTTCAATAACTTCTATAGGACTTTCAGCAGTTTCACCATGTTTTTTGTTTGAATCCAAATTGTTAATACAGCGCCAAATGGTTTAGTTCACCCAGACGTGACTGAGCTGGAAAATTATCATAAAGGATTAGATACTAAACAAAGGAAATATGTTCTACTAAGACAAAAGAAACTTAGAAAAAAAAGAAAAACCTGGCACGTTTGGGAAGACCTTTCAGAAAGTCAAGGTGACTTAGAGAATCTCTGCTTTTTAACACTATGAAATATTGTTCAAACAAGAACTGAACAGAGAAAACTGTATTTCATTCTGGTCAACAAATCTTGTTTGTGATAACCCTCATCCTAATGAAAAAAAAATGTGCATTGCACTGCATTAATTGCAGAAGTCAAGACTGCTTTTAAAGTTCTCTGATACTAGTTTGTTAGTCATCAATGAATCCCTGTCACTCATCTCTGCCATCAGCTTTAACAATAAAATGTACCACAGATGGAAAGATGCACGAAAGTCTCCAGCTTTCAGAGTAGACTGCAGCAAAGAACAGCCTCATGTAAAACTCTGAAGTGATCTCAACATATTCCTTGGCCTCTGATCAGTTTTTGACACTACTCATCTCTCTGTGCCACTTACCTCCTTCCTCAGCTTACTAGTAAGCATGATCCCATGATGTCCATGTCTTCAGAGTAGTCTCTCAGTCTGCCATCAGCAGCATGGGAAAGAGAACAGTAAAATGCAGAGGGGAACTGGGAATTCCTCAAGAATTTCACTTTCATGAGTGAAGGTTTTTCCTAATGAAAATTACTCTGGTTAATAAAGGAGGTGAAAGTGAAATAAGTAATTATACCAAACAGGGACAGTGGTAGCAATGGCTAAAAAAAAGAGATAACCAGGTAATAGAGATGCATGATGGGAAAAACTAACAAATGAATGAATGAAAAGCAGATAGTCCATAGGATTAAGAAATACTTTAAACAAAATCTTACCTTATGACTATATCCAATCCCAAATAAGGATGACATCTTGTCTGTCACAATGCAGGGGGAAGAGATTTCATGTCATCTAATTTCAGAATTAGGTGGAGTAGATATTTTGCCATTAACCACGGAGAATGTTAAGGAATAATTACAGCTTTTAAAACAAAATATTAATAACATCATTGAGAGAATAACTGAGTTCCTTATGTATTGAAAAAAAACTTGTAACGAAGTTCTAAATGACAAAATTTCAAAGGTCTAGGAAGAAAGGAATATTGTGCTACAATTTAATAAGCATACACAACACACCACAGGAAATCATAGTCCAGTTAGCATGATTTTGATCTAAACAAAATATTTGAAATGCTGATATGGGAGGTATGCACTTAGAAAGCAGAGTGTAGTTAATGTCAGTGTCAATCAACTTGATTTTATGGAAAATGTGTCTTGCCAGAAAAAAAAAAAAAAAAGGTTTTTAAAAAATTACTGATGAAGATAAATCTATTCACATCATACAAACAAATGCATGACAACGGTTGACTTACTCCCTCATATTCAGAACATGGAAACCTGTTATGTACAGGGATCTGTTTTGTAGTAGCCACAACTTGCAGCAGCCACACGAATAGTCTTCAAGTGGTTCTACTGTTTTTCTCTCAGCAGCTAGGTATCTTCCTTCTTACCACGGTTTAGCATTTTCCTTCATTCTGCAAAAGCAAGTTGCAGAATTTGTCACTAGGTATTTCTGATGGAAAAGGATTGTAATGGATCAAAGCACTCAGACCCTTCTGAATTCCTCCTGTGTAACTTATATCCACTTTAAAACCTGTTACGTTACCAAGGGTTCCTCACATCAAAAAGAACCAATAAATGGTTACATTTCACTGTTAGGGATTTTAACATGTTTTAGCAGGAGTTTAAGCCTAATGTTTCTTTCTCCTAGCAGTAAAAGCAAAAATTCTCACATTCTTGAACATAGTTTGCATCTCTTCTGTGTCAAATATTTTTAACTGAAACATCATTATCACTTAGAGAGGAAAAAAAAATTAATTAACTGTTATATTTGAAAAATACTTCAGTAAAATAATCCCTATCTTTACTGAGGAGGTTTGGAAGTCTACATAGAGAAAACACTAAAAGGAAATTCTTTTTAAAACATATATGCACACACAATGTATCTGGTAGAACTCTATAATCAGAAGCAATCTCACGCATTTACCTCATGATGCAATGGACTTCTTCACCCATGCCTACCCTTGCATCCTACCCCAAAATTAAAGACCCACATATAATTTCCTAGAATCATGAAAAGCCGCTAAGAAAGAAAATAACGAAGCATAAAAATGGATGGAAATCCAAGCCACTAACCGCAGTACATCTCTCAGTAAGTAGTAAGCGTGTCAAAATCATTTTAAAAAGTGGGGGAAAGGTCTCCAACCTTGTTAAGAATTTTCACGGTCTAAATCTTATTTTCTTTTTCCCCTGTGAAACTTCACCAGGAGGAAGGATTCTTCCAAAATTGATAAGTAGAGGCTGGAAAAATCAACTGCACTGTGACGAGCCTAGATACCATAAATATATTGTTAATCTATGTGGTTTGGAAATGCAGTTTAGAAGAGATTAGTAATTAATAATTCCTGCATTCCACAAAGTGTATTTTTCTCTAAATATCCCTACAGCACACTTAATTTCCATACATACCACAGCATTTAGTTCAGGCAGTATGAGCTATGTGACTTTATTTCTATTTTATGAACTGTATTGTCCTCACATTTCATGGACTCTTACCAGTCAGAGTGCCTCTGAATTTCTGTGAATTTATTATGGGGAAATTAAATACTGAACATGTAAATACTTATCCAAAGCATACAAATAATTATTTAACTTTTTTAATTTTACAGAACTATTAGACATTTGGAGAAATACTTTTATCAAGTATAATTGTTAAATGGAACAGTTCTAGAATCAAGAATCTTGTTGAAAAATAGAGTGAGTTTCTGTAGTAGTTTTTATATTAATTACTGACATATTGTTATGGTCTTTATTTGTAGAATCATAGAATGTTTTGGGTTGGAAGGGACCTTTAAAGGTCACCTAGTCCAACATCCCTGCAGTGAGCAGGGACATCTTTAGCTATATTAGGTTACTTAGAGTCCCATCCAACCTGATCCGGAATATTTAATGGTCAAGATTAATCTAAGTTATGTATTTTCTTGAAGATCTGCTTGAAACTGGAAATTATTTTTCTTGAATATGATGTGGGTCTATTCTGCCACTGTTCTCGCAGTATTCTTTGTTGCTCACCTGATAATTTTGTCTTATTTATTCAATACTTTAATTAACTATCTTTTGAGGTTGCAAATACAATCCATAAACTCTGGAGATACGTTTGGTGCTGATTTATCTTATCAAACTGGAATCCAGAGAAAGTTCTACAGCAGGAAAATATGGATAAATGAAGAAAAGTATCAGGAATTCAACTAAAATTAGACAGAGAAACTACAGCAAAACCTTGGGAAATGTCTGTCTCACTCTTTTCACTTCTGATTTGAACTCATCATCTGTTCTCCTAGGGAAAAAAACAAACAAGCAACAACAGTGACAAAAAAAAAAAAANAAAAAAAAACAAAAAAAAGAAAAAAAAAAAAAAAAAAAAAAACATCAGTGGACAGGATCCACCTTTAGTGTTCAATCCTGTATTAGGAGAAGCAAAAGTCTCTTCTGTTGGTATTCACTAGTTATTTACTAGTCCAGTAAGATTCAGGAAACAATGCACAAAACCGCACTCTAAGGCGCTGCCAGAGGGTTCTTGAGTTGGTTCACCCTGTATTTTTCCCTACTACTGGTTGTGTGCAAGTTTGTCTTCCAAGAACAAAGACAACAAATCATGGTATAGATGGGGGACTTTTTAAGTTTTTGGTTGTGCGATACCACAAAGCATACCAAGAACCACAATTTGCCCATGAACTACCAATTTAAAATCCCATTGCTGTTTTCCATGGCTCAGAATCACTTGCAGCTAGGCATTTAGTTGTGGCAAAATCTGTGTTATACCAGTAGCTCCCTGGCCCAGCATTCAATACACCAAAAAGGTCATTTCAAAGACAATTAAGTAGTTCACTTTGAAAGGGAAACCACATGGTTCCTGAACAGAGACAAATAGGATTGTAGGAGGAAAATTAGAAAGCACTACTTCTACGAAGTGCATTCCGTGGCCAAAAATAAATATATTTTAAATTCAAAAAAATATTATGTAGAAGTAATGAAGGGGCCACAGAATTCAGTTTTCAGCAAAGCATTCCCAAATCTGTATGGAAAGTATGCAACCTATCCCGTGGAAAGAAAATATGATCTTTCACTGTCACAGTGACTTTCCAGCTGGCCTTTTAAACCTAGCTAGCGTAGGTGACACTCATCAAGCTCCACTCTCTCGATTAACATACAGCTCAAGAGGCACTTCTGGCCTTTCCACAGATAGCTTACAGTTAATTAATTAGCTTATATCATTGCTCCATTCAATTGGCTTTCTTTCTGGCACAGCTACTACAGAAACCAGACAGGTGAGGCCAGAATGCAAGTCAAACATAGGATAGGTTTCAGCTCCTAGATTTTTGATGGAAAAGAAGTTTTCTTATGGATCTTCTAGAAGAACTAATGACTCCATATGTAAACAGCTCCAGATAGAATCTGAACATGGAATTAGACTCACAGAAAATAAAAGGTCTCAACAGTACCATTAGTTGATCAAGGTGACAGGGGCAGCCCTTCAGACTCATTCCCCATGGATGCACACCATTCTCACAGGAGGGATTGGTATTGCCTAACTTGTCCTGTGCAGGCTCTCTTCCCACCTTAGGAGGTAGATTTACAGTAGGCTATACGCAACCCTCTACCCTTTGGATGTACTCTTTCCATGTAAGGAAGGTAACAAAAATCTTCTTAAGCCCTGATTAAGGATGGGGAGGTAGAAGCTAGACACAATTCTCGTCCCACTCGTGGTACCTAGAAGTGTTTACTTTGACGTGTCTCCTCAGAGGAACAAGAGGACTTGGAATAGAAGAACTGTAGTCTCACAATGTGTTACACTGAGCATCCACCAACACAAGGTAAGTACATTTATCCGTAACATTCCGTGCTGAGTATGCCTGGAGCAGACACAACACCTCCATCAGAATATGGAAGTATCGCTCCCTCACCAAGTGATAAGTCAACAGATAAGGAAAAAAAAAGAAGGACCAAATACTTTCAGAATGAATAAACCACATTCAAACCGTATTACTGTTGTCTGCTTTTCCTAGTAGCCATACAGCTAAACCTCCAGTTTCTTGAGAATTTCTGATCATCCCTAAATTCCACAAGGCTTAAGATAATCATTAACAGCCACAAACGATAAATGCTGCAAAGTCCAGATCTTGCAATCCTCTGAGAGCTTGCGTGAGTTTATAAAATTTCATTCCTTTAATTTAAACCATTTTTCTCTCCCAAGAGCAATTCGGTTTAAAAAGAGAGGCTTTTCCTTAGAAAAATATGTATGTGCATATGTATATGTATATGTATATGTATATGTATATGTATATGTATATGTATATGTATTTGTATGTGTATGTGTATATGTATACATGTCTATGTCTATGTATATGTCAGTAATCTAGATAATCCTGTATCTATTGCACCAAAATGGCTAAACTACCATAAATGTAAATTGTACATGTATCCAGTATAAGATGTGAATTTCTTTTCTTATCTATTTCCACCTGATTTTATGTGAAAAGAGAATCATTCACTCTTTTCATTTTGCTGCTCCATCATCTTTCTAATTCACTGGGTTTTTCATGTGTATCAAATTGTCCGTAAACCCTTTTTCCCCTCTTTCTTTTTACTTAATCACTCATAGGAAAATCATAAACTCAAAAACATTTGTGTTCTAACTGAACTTTTAGACTCCTTATGTTCAGATAGGTTAGAAATTAGGCAAGCTGAATACACTCATTTCTAATTAAAAAATCCTGAGCATATTTAATCTACTAAAAAAAAATAAAAAATGGGAGAGATCCCTATTAAAATCCTCATTACAACAAAATCAAGCACTGTTAATGCAGAACACAGCACAAGATTTCAGCATATACATATTGTGGCTGGCATTTCCCAGTATCTGACAACTGTCTGCCAATAACATGACCATTTATGTGGAGAACATGTAACCGCAACATACACTTGGCCAAGAGTTTTACAAAATATGATTCAGTGGCTGACTGAAAAGTAAGACATTTTAGACATGACACGTACAAGACTATAATCAAATATAAGAAATATATACATTTTTCATCTTGAAAAGTTTTGACAACAAATTTCTGGATTCACAACACAGAACTGCCGATAGTTTACGTGTTGCAAAGATAATATTCCCACTGTTAGAATAGGCTGTATTAAAATTGTGGAATACAGTGGAAGTTGGCTGCTTCTTTCATGTCATCTGCAGACAGGCCCCATGGTGCCACTGCATCACAAAGAGCCACAACTGATTTCTGAGCCAGCTTATAAGCTTCCAAAAACCAAACGAAAACCTGAAGACAAAGATCCTGAAAGAGCCAGTATCTTGGCAGCACTCTGTGGAAACACCACAGAGTTTAACTGATTGTAGCTCGCCGAAAGGGAGACCATTCTCAGGGTTCATCTCTTTGACTGTGTTTCCAACAACATCATCTATTTATCTTCCCTTTCATCAGGGACACACATAAGGAAACTTTCTGCAGATTATAGTTTCATTTAAAAAAAAATCCAATATGACCTACAAAAATAAGAATTGATTCTTTTGTCACAAAGTGTGAAGGAATGATAGGATGTTCTTCTTCCATGAAGGAGCTCTGAGCATCTTACCTCACTCTCCCTGCAGCTAATAACATGATCACAATATCATGAACATAGTCACAGGTCTCAGCATTCACACTTTTGTTCAGTCTAACAAAATGGCTGCTATGGAGGGCCACAATACAACTTTCCTCTCTGAGGGGATAATTCTTGAGTGAATAGCGATAATTTTGAAAAGAGAGCAAAATCCTAGAATCGTAGAATCATCTAGGTTGGAAAAGATCTGTAAGATCATCAGGTCCAACCTTTAACCCTACTCTTCTCTTTATCACCCCTAAACCAAATCCCTAATCCCCTCATCTATATGACTTTTAATCACATCCAGGGATGGTGACTCAATCCCCTCCCTGGGCAGCCTGTTCAAATGCTTGACAACCCTCTCAGAGGAAAAATTTTTCCTAATGTCCAGCCTAAGCCCTCCTTGGTGCAGCTTTAGTTCATTCCCTGTTGTCCTATTGTTACTTATTTGTAAGAAGAGACCAGCACCTACCTCTCTACAATGTCATAGAATCATAGAATCACTATGGTTGGAAAGGACCTCCAGGATCATCTAGTCCAACCTTCATCCCAGCATCCCTAACCACTAAACCACAGCCTCAAGTGCCACATCTACTTGTCTCTTAAACACCTCCAGGGACGGTGACTAGACCCCCTCCCTGGCCAGCCTNGGCTTTGTTAAACCTCATACAACTGACCTCAGTCCATCACTCCTGCCTGTCCAAATCCCTCTGCAGAACCCTCCTACCCTCCAAGCAGATTCACACTCCCGCTGAGTTTTGTGTCATCTGCAGATTTACTGAGGGTGCGTTTGATCCCCTCATCCAGGTCATTGATAAAGATATTAAACAAGACTGGTCCCAAAACTGAGCCCTGAGGGATACTGCTTGTGACTGGCCGCCAACTGGATTTAACCCCATTCACCACAACTTTCTGGGCTGTTGTAGAGAGCAATGAGGTCTTCCCTTCAGCCACCTCTTCTTTAGATTAAACAGCCCCAGCTCCCTCAGCTGCTCTTCATAAGACTTGTTCTCTAAGCCTTTCACCAGCCTAGTTGCTCTCCTTTGCACCCAGTCCAGCCCTTGTATATGGCAGTGAAGACACTACTCTGAATTTGTAATTGTGTATAAGACTCTATTCCGAATTGAAATCAATAGCACATATCTTCATGTACCTGTAAATCCAGTTCTTGGCAACTTGTTCAACATAGATACAAAATTAAATGATATTTTTATAAAGAGGCGCCTTATATTTTCAGAAGTAGCTTAGACAAAGTGTACACCTGTGACAGGAAATACATGCCTGTATCTCTATCATGCAATCATTTCTTCCCAGACTGTGAAATAGACGTATTCAAAGGACCTAGGACAAGTTCATGAATATCAGCTATTGCCTTTTTTTAAATGAGTGAAATCAGTGGAGCAGCTGTGTCCATAGAGGAAGGAGTCATCTTATTATTGACTCCCAAAAAGCTAATTCACTAATTAGTTTTTCGGGTTTTTTTACTGTTTAGCGAACAGGAGTGGGCAAACAGGTAGAGACGATATCCACGCAGGCAAAAGTGGTAACCTCTTCTAAAAAGGATGCAGCAACCCAGACACCGTTGCCACAAAGACATGCGGCTGCCCAGGTCTCTGGCTGCAGGCAATGGCACAGCCTATCTCCAGTACTAGATGATAGCTTTAACAACAAGTGTGCAAGGTGTGAACAAGTAGTTGGCTTGCTCTGCGTGGTGGCTAAGTTACACGATGACATGGAGAGGTTACGAAGTATTAGAGACTCTGAGGAGGAGATGGATTGATGGAGTTGTACTCTATCGTCCCTGAGGCAGGTACACCAGGAAACACGTGAAGGAAAAAAAGTGTCCTCCGCCCTCCTGCCACCAGGCTAACAAAAACAAAAAAAAGAAGATGAGGGAAGATGGAAGCAGGTTCCTGCTTGGGGTCGCAGGCACCCCCTTCCTTTCCTACGCTCTCCCCTCAGGTACATTTACAGAACAGGTATGAGGCTCAGGATAGTCTGTCTAGGTCAGAGGAGCGACCCAAGATAAGACAGCCTACTCATACAACACCCTCTTCTGTTAAGAAAACAAGAATAGTAGTTGTCATCGATGANNGTTGTCATCGATGAGTCCCTCCTCAGAGGAATGGAGGTCCCTATCTGCCGACCGGACCTGACCCATAGGGAAGTATGCTGCTTCCCTGGGGCCCGGGTAAGAGACTTTATAAAGAAGATCTCTAATCTGATGTGCCCCTCTGATTACTACCCATTACTGATCTTTCAGGTGGGTAGTGAGGAAATCGCTAGAAAAATTCTGAGGGGAAACAAGAATGATTTTAGGGTATTGGGGAGGCAAATTCGGGACTCAGGAGCCCAACTAACCTTCTCCTTCATCCTGCCAGACACACGGAATGGTGAAGGAAGAAACTGGAGAATCTCGATTAGTACCTGGCTCCAGGGTTGGTGTCACTGACAGAACTTTGGGTTCTTTGGCCATGGATCAGTATACACGGCGCCGAGCCTGCTGGCAGGAGATGGGGTACACCTATCTAAGTGTGGGAAAAGGATCTTCTCACAGGAGTTAGCAGCCCTTATTGAGAGGGCTTTAAACTAGAATCGAAGAGGGAAGGGGACAAACCCAGGACTGCTAGGAACAAGTCTCGGGGGGACATGTCGGTGTTGGAGGCAATATCCATACCTCGGCTTAAGTACATATATGCCGATGCCCATAGCGTGGGCAATAAACAGGAGGAGTTAGAAGCT
>VWZK01008660.1:0-16074 GCA_013396935.1 Baryphthengus martii | reverse complement strand
TTGATAAACACCAAAATGATGCAGTAACTTTATCTTACTTGAGACATCACACGTGACTTATTTTTGGTTTAGGAATTACAAACTGGTACTGTTTATTGGAGTTCAGTGAAATCGCATGGCAGTTTTCTACAACTGATCAACAGTTTTCTTAACATCGCAAGTAACTTCACATTCCACGAAGAAACCTATGCTGAGTATATTTCTAAATTGATAGTGATATTTTCTATATGTGCTCTATTCTTTTGGAAATTTCTCTTGCAGTAAAAAAGTTTCCTATTTTGAGTTACAGGATAGCCAGAGACCTTGCAAAGGTTTTGTTTAATCTTTATTTCTAAATAAATTATGTAGGATGGTTCAATTGAAGATCCAGAAGAGTTTGGATTAGAATTCTTAAAATGAGAAATCAGGAAGCACTGAACCACGAGGAAATTTGTATCACTTTCTGACTGTATGCTAAGGAGTCCAGTTGTAACTACAATGTTTCATCTGAAAGATGTATCTGGACTTTAAATCTGGGAAAGCATGTGATAAGTTTACTTAAATATAGATATCTCTTTTTTTCATCAAATCCAAAGATTGAACTCAAACTATTTATTGTAAAAGGATTTCTTAGGGACTAGTAGCTTAAACCTAGACTACCCCTTAACACAAGAACCATTATCCCTCTAGCTGCAGCATGTACCTGCCAAGTGCAGCCGTGTCTTTGCCTGAAGATCCTTTCCTCTACCACTTATACCCCCATATCTTGCAACCGCTTATGACCAACCAAGCAGGGGAGTCTGATTAGAGTCCTTTTAGGATGGGCTGACATAATGCACAAAAAAAAAAGGAATTAAGGGTTTATTTTACGTTTCTAAGAGACCACCAGGTTTGGGGGCTTTTTGTCTTTTGAAGAGCCAAGGACATTCTGCTTTATTTTTGTTGTTTTCTCTTCCTGCCCCACTCCAAGTTAAAAATTTAAAAAGTGAAAGAGTGAGCATTTAAAGTAAATGTTGAAAACAGTTTGCTGAAAGATCTCTGCTTTTCAGGATTGCACTTTGCTGAGTCCTGTCACCTTTGTATATAAGTTAGATTACGATTATGATCCCTCTAGCTTTACATTTCATGATCTCTGAAAAGATCTTGTTCAGTATCTTTGTTATATCTGATATGTTTTCCTTGTCTTAAGGAATTTTCTGATCAGATTTTCAACCCCCTGACAACCTCAGCTAACCAGAGTTTTCCAGAAAATCTTTTAGTGTATTTATTGTTTCTTCAGAGTGAATTCATTCCATATTAATAATACTTTCAAATTCTCACATTTTCACTTCTGGTGAACATGTGATACATAACATTCCCTGTTAGTAAGTATACTGGTTTATAAAAATAATCAATAAACTTGTCACTGATCATTTCTGAAAATTTTCAGACCTCTAACTGGAGCAATCATGATATAAAAATGGAAGTTTACATAATTTAGGACAGAATACTGTTTGTTGAATGGCGTGGGGTTTATGATTCTGTATGGTGTGGCCCTTCTTTCTTGGAATAAACAAGAGATGATCTCTGGAAAAGTAAAGATGAGTTGTAGCTAAATCTGCATTTTCTCACAGTTTGGATTATGGCTGTTGCTACTTCACTCCCAACTATTATCTGGGTTCAGCTAATCATGAAAGTTCAAAGAAACCAATCTGAAGAGAGTAGACTTTTCCTGTGAAAGTTACGTAATCATGATGCAAAGAGAAGATAAAGAACAATACACTTTACTTATGATAGGGCAAAGTCATGTGCTGCAGTGATATGAAAGGCAGGTAGATAATGATTGGGTGAATAGAGAGTGAAAATAGTAAATATATATAAAAATACAAAAAAAAAAATAAAGTATATACTTTAAAGATTCATTTTAAAAATGTTAATGGAGACATTACCTATTAAGATGGAAGTTTTAATTAAACTACTAAGTACAATGACAAGGTCTGGCATGTGAAGGCAGAATCCTCATGTGGTCCTTTTGTTTTAAGTAATAGCATAAAGTGTCTTTCTCTATATAGTGTAATTTGTTATGATTGTATCATTTTGTCTTCATGTAAGGAAGATAAAAACAGTTTGTTGGCTATTTGTCATTCAAAGTATTTCTTCTGATCTTCTGCCCAGGAAAAGTCCATTGTCATGTATCATCACTATACCCTAATCATCATATATCTGCTTAGCCTAAGTAATGCCAAATTAACCCAGAATGCCTGTACTCATTACTAATTCATGCCAAAATACTGCTTGTATGTACATCCTCTCTCTAATGATTATTATATACTGTTTCATAGATTATTTTATATCAAATATCTCACTTCATTCCTTGAGTCGTGGCAGGAAGATGAGTGAAGAAAGGCTACAACTGAGGGAAATATTGTTAGTATCAGCTAAAGAACTTTGATATAAGATGGTGCAGGCCCCATTCCACTGACTTCTTCTGGAAGACCTACACCTTAAAAGTCTGATGGCGGTTGCCCCAGAAACCCTTTGCCCTTTTGCAACTATATGACCCACTCAGACCAGAAGTGATCAGATCCCTCAGACCCACTTTGTCTGTAAGAATCATCTTTTTGTCATGGCTATGGCCATCCTCCATGTGATTTTAGACCCCCCTGTAAGTGCTGACAGCTGAAACTCTGTGTTTTTCTTTACTCGCAAAGTACCTCAGTGATCCTCATATATACGTATGTACACACACATGCATATATAAATGCATGTATGTTTATAAAGATAGCTGTGAGAGTGTATAATATAGAAATGTATGTTTATACATAGTTACACTTCTTTATAGATGTATTAGGACTGTATTTATAAAGTATGTGTATAAAAGTGTTTAATAAGAGATAATGAAATTAAGTCAAAATTGAATGTAAATAAAAAGATGTATAAATAAAAGGAAAGTACAGTTGAAAAGGGAGGTAGGCAGGGTGGGGAGGGGCCATGAGATATGTGTTGGGCGAAAGGCTAAGCTCGTGTAGAAAACCAGGAGGCCACTACTTAATCCCAGCTCATACAAAGAACAGACCAGACTTACGAAACTTACCGAGAGTCCCCTTCACCTACCTTCAAACCAACCAGATCACCAGACACTATTACTAGAGCAGTCGTTTGACCCATGCTAGAAAATACAGTAACATTATTTCATAAAGGCAAAAGCCAGAACAAAAAAAAACAACTTCACAGGAACATGTGTAGAGGGACACCTACACCCCAAAGGGTTTTCCTAATAAGACCATGTTCATTGGAAGGAAGGTGCTTGGGCTGTGATTTTGGACACAAAAGTTTTATGGAGAGGGTGGAAGGCAACTTCTATCGTGACAGGGACTGTGCTGCATGTGTTCCCTTATCCTTAATGTTGTTACGGATTTTATAGCACTTTTTGAAAATGTGATCCTGGCTGATTACATAGAAGACAGAATTATTCTCTAAACTGTTTTTGTTCCTGTTTAGGACTACGGGATTCAAAAAAGTGAACAGCTTTAAAAGAAAACAAATTGTGACAACGAGAGACAGGTTACTGTCCCTCTAATTATCAATTAATAAATAAAGTTTCATTGTACATGACTTAAATCAATTGTCTGATGTTTGGTTTCATATTCATGTGTAGTAGCAGCATGTTACTAGACTGCAGTATCTGTTAAAATAACTTAGTGTGCTCCTGGGGAGCTGGGAAGCTTTGGAGGTGTAAATCCCCTGTCTGAAACAACCAGGAGTACTGTTGAGCTGAACAGAAACCAGGTGGCTGCATGACTTGTATATCAAGAGATTTACAACATACCTAAGAAAGTGAGAAAGTGCTTTAGAATAACAGTTATTTGTGGCAGTAACAGTGTTAAGTTCATTTTAATGATGGTTAACACAATGTCCAAATGTACACGGACTAAGTGTCTAAAAGGCAGAATGGGTTCTAAAATAGCTGAGGCTTTTAAAACTGTTTTTCCTGCTTCAGTAATTACAGACCAAGCAGGCAATGGATGTTTTTAAACCAGCCTTTAGATCAGCTGTTAAAGTAGAGTAATCTTCTCTCCTTTTACTAATAATGAGTAGAGGCCTCTGTCACAGACTACTTTAACAGAATGCTAGAAATCAGGACATTGAGTTGTTTTACAGCATACAGTTACAATTTATTACAGCAGTGTGTTACTGGAGATTTTATTGTAAACTGAGCTGTGATCATAGCCTCCATAGTACAGTCAGAGTCAGAAGTGTCAATGTGAAACCTCTGAGCTCTGCAAGGATTGGGAAACCATGTCTGAGAGTTGTTGTAAAATTGGTGTAAATATGCCTCCACTCAGAAAGGAAGAGCATGTGAAGATATCTAGAACACAAGAAAGATCTGATGACGGTTATGAGCAGATGTTCACAACCAGCAGTAGAAACCTTGCAAAAGGGTCAGATACCCATGTGCTGCTTAATAGACAACAGTCACCACGCTATCACAGGGATGTTTTATTACAGTGAACTTTTAAAATGAACACTTTTGAGGACAGAATCTACAAAATTGAAAAGTTTTTAGCAATTGACAAGGCAAGGGAAGAATAAAAGCTGTTTCTAGAGTGATATTGCTGGCTCTAGAAATTTAACAGCTGAGTAAAGCCTCTGAAGTCCATCATGTTTAGCAGTTGGAGCAAGAGTGGGAGAAAAAGAAGGATGGTAAACTATGGTTTCTACGTCATACTCCCTAACAATGCTTGCACTAGAATTCCCCACAAAACACCAGCTTCAACTTTACCAAACATCTACTTAAAGGCCATGGGAGCTGTAAGACCAGTGGGAGGTGGGGTTGCAGAAATACAGTACTCAGACAGCTGGAATAATATTAACAGTTCTGCTGGGTAAGACATGACATTATTATTTGCAGCAAGTCCATTATCCATCCATATGCGTATTGCTGGAATGTGTAAACACTAGTTCCAACAACAGAGCTTTAACTGTTGAGCAGCCATAGGCCTGGTCTTCAATACCGCAATTGGGAAAAAAAGCTTAAAACAGATCAAAATTCTTGTACACCTTGGAAGCTAGCAGGTTTTTTTTTAAAGATGGGATTGCCAGTGACAGTTTCCCTTTTCAGCTGACATACCTGAAGGTTTATCTTGATCTACCTCTACACAAAACCTTTTTGAATGCCTGATGACTGGAGGTTTATTGGTCCCATTATCATGCTGTGTTCTGGCAATGAGATCATTACAGTGACACAGTACAAGCTGTATTATGAGATAGTGAACCAACCTCATACTGATACAGGCAGCGCTGGAATAAAGCAAGCACATCTTACTTCACAGTGGAAGGAAGGTTGTCAAGTCACATCCGCCACCCTGTAAAGTTCAGATAATTTAAGAAAGCACACCATCATGTAGTAAAGAATAAGTAGTAAAATAATCAAAAAGAATGTGTTGTACATGGATCATTAAAGAGCCCGGATGGAGTAGAAGGTATATTCTGCAGCCTCTTTTCTAAAGCTGTATCATTTTTCTAAAGGAATTTGGTAATTATCAAGCCACACATTAAAAGTAGGTCTGAAAACATGACCAAAGCAATGATCAGATGTATCTCCCAGGCTGTTGTGACCTAGTTGCAAATATTGACAAAGCAGGAGGTCTCAGGAGCTTTTGAGAGACCCGTCACAGCCCTGAAGGGATGGCCTTCCTCAAACCCTTGAGGCAAAAAGGTGGATAATGCTAGACTGCATTCTAGCCATAAGTAAAAGAATGACAAACCCTACTGAACAGTGAAAAAGAAACAAAAAATCCAAAGGAAGATGGTCCATTCTACCTGTAGAAAAGGAGATGTATTTTCACAAGGCTGGTAGTTGTTCATAGCTGTTCAGAGTAACATACCAAACACAAACTGGATTCATTTGTGGCCCCAATGCAGACAAGCATCAAGAAGAACATGTTCATTGAGATTCGATTATTCCAGTGATAACACAACTTGCCTCCAAGACCTGAATGGGAAAGATTGTGTAGGTCTGAACAGCTGTGCTGAATCTTTTCTGCAAAGTTGTTGACAAAAAGAATGAGCCTGTTGAATTAGTTGATGGCATCTACATTCAGCCAACTGGATGTTATAATAGGAGATATTCTCACTCTGAATTTGTAAGGCACAGCCTGCTATGTAAGGTGTAAATGATCAGGAGATTGCCTTCAGGAATTTCTTTAGACACCAGACCAGGAAACTGCTTTCAGGAGTTTGTCTTCTATCCTAAGAGGACATAAGTTTGCTGCTGCATCAGGTTCAGGAGAGCCATTCATATTAGAGAGTCCTTTCATTAAGTGTAATCCCCTGCCCTTGTCACACTGCACAATTTGTTTAGTTTTGTTTCAGAAATCACAAGCCATCTGTCATTTATCTAACGGATGTGGTCTTTTGGGGAAAATCCATTGGGAGCTTTTCTTAGTGCCTCTGCACATGTTCCTAGGAAGTTGACTTTCTTTTTCCTGGCTTTACATTTTAGTAGTCAGTGTTACCTATATCTTGTAGCATAGCACAGAGCCCAAAGACTGCCCAGGTAATACTGGATGGTGATCTGATTGTTTTTTCAGTAGTCTTGTTAACTGGTAGTCCCATAACTGTATTTTCATATTAATTTTTTTTCTATTAAAATTTAAACATCATTAATTTTGGTACCTCTTCTTAAGTGATCTTTTATATGTCAACTTTTGCAAATATTAATTACTTTATGTATAAGTAAATAAGTATATGTATGCATGTATACATATTTATACTTCTTTCTGTATATATTTATATATATTTACATGGCTATATATCATATGTATCAAGAAAATATGAGAACCCTTAAGAAACTTCTGGGTGACCAGGAAGGTGGGGTTTCGGCCCCTAAATGATCACCAGGTGCACTGAGATGGCAGAGTTTATACCTTCAACAAAATGACAGCTGTGACAAAATGGCAGCCTCAGTGCTGGGCAGAAGGAGGATGTTCTCCTCTCACTATACTTCTGGGTTGACCAAGGCATGGTCTCACCTGCCAGCGAGTCACAGAAAGTGCTGATATCACCTGGGCTACATCTGTGTCAAAATGGTGGCCTCAGATGGGCACCATGATGTAGCTTGGAAAGGCCTGACGTAGTTGGGGGGGATAAGCCAGTCACATGAGAGGAAGATGTGGGAGCTTCTGGCAGAGGGTTCTGTGACCGTGAGGAGTGGACTTGCAGCAGGAAGGGGTGTGTCTGTCTTACCTGGTTTGAATTTCTCCTGACCCTTTCCAGAATCCTTACAAGAGTGCAGGGGAAAAGGGAGACAAAATGTTTTCTTTAGACAACAGAATACCCAGTCAGCCATTTGTGTAGCCTGTCCACAACTAGTACCTCTTCACTTCTGTTGTGTGAAATTTTGAACTATTGGATCTACTGAGTCACAAGAAAGAAAAACTCTGTAAAAAAGATAATGTAAATTTAACAGATATGGATTAGGGGCAGAAGAACAAAGAATAGCTTTATGACCACTGTGCAAATTTCTCCTAATCATCCGTTCTTAGACAATTAGAACTGAGACACCTGTAGCCTCTGTGTGTTTATCACTTAAACTGTTGGAAGATACTGAAATGAATATATGAGAGAAAATGGAGATAAGTAATTGCAACACAGGTTCCTGCTGAGAAGAAACAATTTTCTCACAAAGCACTGCAGAGACCAACAAGTCTCCAGGATAGCAGAGCAACAGTGATGTCATACATCCACACTGTGGTCAGGCTTTCAATACAGTTTCATGAAGTTTTCATAAATGAGCTAGAAACATGTAGTCTAGATGAAACTACTGTGCTGGATGAGCACATCCTTGGAAAACTCTTTACAACCAGTTATCAGTGGGTTGCTGCCAGAGTGAAAGGACAGATTGAAACCAGATGCACAAGACTACCTCTTTTGGTGTGACAAAGAATCCTTGTTTCGTTACTGAGGTGGATACTGTTATACAAAGTATATTTACGAAACAAGAGTGGAACGAGAGAGACTTCCAGTTTACTGGAGAAGAGGAAAAGAAAGCAGTTATTTTGATAGGTAGCTGTATTGTTTCTGATGAAAAAAAAAAAAAATTAGTAAAAACAAGCAAGATGCTGCTCTTAAACGCAGATGGTCAATTGTACAAATACAGGAAAGAGGTAACAAGGATGCAAGAAGATGTTCTGCATAAGTGTTATAATGGTACACAGAAGGAACAACAGTCAGTAAAGACATACTGCAAAAAGTAAATACCTTGGCAGGATTTACAAACAGGAGTCTGGTTGGAGGTGCACAAAGTGATTCTTTTATTCTCTTAAGTATTTTCAAGGCCTCAAAAAAAATACTGTGTCATCCTGAGGCATGGTGCTTCATGAAGGATAGGCAAAGAGTCTGCAGGAGGGTAACAAGAAGATTTAGATGTCTGAAGAACGTGACATATGAGAAAATGACTGAAGACTGATAAACCTAAATAAGAGAAGACAAGGTTGATATATTTGAAGTGTTTAAAGTAGTGTTTCTTAGCATTGCAGAGAGACAGGAGTAATCTATTGTTTTGTTGCTTTTAGACCACAGAAAGACTCGGGTTAAGTTGCAGCAAGGAAGACACAAACCAGATAGTAAGAACATTTTAGTGGTAAAGATAATAAAGCAATATCTTACATTGCCCAAGGAGACTGTGAAATTCCCCTAATTGGAAATTTTTAAGAGCAGATTAACCAAATCTCAGGAATGAAATTGACATTGTTAATCCCTCATTGGGGCACTTAGATGGTCTAGGTGACCTCCTGAGACCTCTCCTAGTCTACAGTTTATTGAGAAACTTTTATGCGTGGAATTACTAGATTTCGCATTCTTTCAAGCAGGAACCGTATCTTGTATTTGTACAGTGCACAGCAAAGAAATCTAAAGATAGAGACTGTAGACATTGTAGAAACTGTATAATAATAGTGGTATCTAATCAGAATGTTGTGATGGAACATAACCATAAAACTGTCAGTCACTCATTCTAAGTAATGTGGTGGGTTAATCCTGGATAGCTGCCAGATGCTCACCATGCCACTCTATCACTCCTTCTCCTCATCCGGACAGAGAAGAGAAAATATGGCAAAAGTCTCATGGGTCAGGATAAGGACAGGGAAATCACTCAGCTATTACTGTCACAGGCATAACCAACCCTGCTTGGGGAAATTAATTTATTTTCTTACTCATTAACACCAGAGTAGGATAATGAAGAATAAGAGCAAATCTGAAAACACCTTTCCCCCCGCTTCTTTTCAGGCTCCACTTCACTCCTGATTTCTCTGTGTTCTCCCCCTGAGTGATGCAGAAGGGTGGGGAATGTCATGGGTGATGGTCAGTTCATCATGCATTGTCTCTGCTCCTCACATCCCACCCACAGGAGACACTTCTCTATGAGCTTCTCCAGCTACAACCATGGGGTGTGGTTCTTCACAAACTACTCCAGTGTAGGTCCCTCCTACAGGGCGCAGTCCTTCAGGAACAAACTGCTTCAGTGTGGTTTCCCCACAGGGTCACAAGTCTTGCCTGAAAACCTTCACCAGCATGGGTTCCTCTTTCTTCAGGACTCCATAGGTCTTGCCAGGAGCCTGCTCCAGCATGGTGTTCCCATGGAGTCACCGCCTCCTTTGCTCTAACCTGCTCTGGCATGGGGTTCTTGATAGTCTGCATGCAGATGTCTGCTCCACTGCTAAGCTCCACAGGTGGATCAGCTGCACTGTTAAGCTCTGTGGGCTGCAGGGGGACAGTGTGCCCCACCGTGGTCTTCACCATGGGCTGCAGGGGAATCTCTGCTCTGATGCCTGCAGTGCCTCCTCTCCCTCCTTCTTCACAGACCTTGGTGTCTGCAGAGTCATTTTTCTCACGGATTCTCACTTCTGTCTTCAGATGTCATTGCTGCTGCACAGCTGGTTTTTTTTCCCTCTTCAGAAATGTGTTAACCCAGAGGCACTCTGGGGTTGGCCTTGGACAGTAGTGGGTCCATCTTGAAGCCAGCTGGTATTGACTCTGTGAGGTACAGAGGAAGCTTCTCTCATCTTCTCACAAAAACCACCCCCATAGCCCCCGCCACACCAAAACCTCACCACACAAATCCAATACAGCTATGTTTTGTAATTACCTGGCATCTTTCACATTATCTTGGCTAATTTGAATTTTATTGGAAACTGTAGGAGTGACTGGTACAGGTAAAAATCATGTTTTGATATGATCTCTAATAAAAATCAGCCATGATAAACTCTAATTTATCATTTTTATGTGTTGTTGTCAATGTAGTCACAAACCAAATTTAAGTCAAGAATGATGGCTATCTGTATGATATTTGTGGGGCCTTTAGAGCTTGTTTTCTCTCAGAGCACTGAGCAAGAGGTACTCAGATCATATTGTTAATACTGTGTGCCATTGAACTCAGGGGGCTCTTGGATTTCTTACTGTATTTCTCTCTTCATCAATTGCCATATAATCATAGAAAGTGTAGCAGATACTAATATGGCCATGCTGTTCAGCCCCTTGATACATGGGAGTACTCCCTAAATAAATGATGTCCAATCTGTTGTGAAGTGTCTTCATTAAACTCATGTTTTTTATGTACCCTTAGACTCTGTTTAACTTTTAGGTATTTGTATTAACAGTGTAGCATTTACATGCCACTGCCTGTTGTTTATTGGCAACTGTAGTCTAGAGGAGATGGTATTCCCTGACAAGGCTAACAAATGCTTTATTCAGAACTACAAAGCATATGCTTTACAAACTGAGGCAGTTTAGAGAAGACACTTCAGGCAGCAGATGGAAGTCAGAAGCTATTTACAGTACACAGTAATGTTACACAACAGTTTTTGGAAGAAAATGTGGAAAAGAGTTTTTCATTAAATAAAACTGTAAGGGAGATTATCTACATTACCCAATGCTAAAAAGCAGAATATATTATCCCCTGTGGAGGGTTACATTAATGCAGTGATTCTAATTTAAGTGCTCAAGCTAATTGATTCAGAACTGGCTTGATTGTGGATAGAACTGATACTGACAGGTAGACAGACCCTTCATTTTTGTTTCAGACATGAGAAATCAAATATGATTTCACAACAACAGTATAAATCAGCGGTGAACTTACTGAAGTAAAGAGGTGCTTTATAGTTTAAAACAACGTGAATTTTATGGAACTCAGGTCTTTAGAAAGACCCACACCTTTAAGCAGTGCATTACCTGAGTCCATAAAGAGCATGAAGGTGTAAAGCAGCTATCGTATCTGTTTTTGCAAACAAATTCTGAACTCAGTTACAGATGATTTGCATTCGAAAATTGTGTAGTCATGTCATTAAATGATTTTATAATTCTTTTAACATTAATTCAGACTCTTCTTTCTAAAACAAACTTGTATGTTTCTTTGTCTCTTTCACAGTATTGTGTAGGTACTTGCAGTATAATTTCTTTCAGTCACCCTTTCCAGTCTCTTGATGCATAATGGAACGTATAAATTTGTGACATATATGAAGAAGTATCAGTGTGAAATGTTGGCAAGTTTTATATACTGAGACACAAATATTCTATGGGAATATTAAAAAAAAATATGAAGTCCGTTTTGTTGTTCATTTGTTTGGGTTTTTTTTGGAAGGGAGATGTTTCTTGTTATAATTTTTAACCAGAAGTAGTTGAGAGGCTAGGCATTCATTCTCATGGGGTTTTAGAGAATCAGTTCCAGGTCCTTATTTTTTCTGAACATGAGTAGAGCCTTTAACTGTAGTAATCTATGCCCCAGTTGATTTATCTTACCCAGTAGGTTAAAAGTACTATGATACCTTTTTTTTTTTTCTAGTTTAAAAGCAGCCTGAGTAGGGACTACAGAGTCATTTAACCTCACATGGGCAAGTATTTAGTGGTAATATTTATGAAAAATGAAGTAGTTTAATTTCTTTCGTCGGTAGTTCCACGCTTCACAATAATACAGTATTAACTGTAGCAGGGATCCTGGCTGTCCAGCACTGTAGATGTATGATTTTGCTGCTGGATGATGTTTTGCCATTTGACCTCTCATTCAGTTGATGTCTAAAAACTATAGGAAGGAGAATAGTTCAGGGAGGCTGACTTGAGATACAGAAGTTGAGACTTGTCTGTAATTCAGTAGTAATGCCATTGGTTGGGATCCGAGAGATTGTCTGATGGTACCTGGACTTTTTAAGGGCTAGTCCTAATCTAATCATGCACACTATTGGTGGAGGCCGCGAGAGAGTGCTGTAAAGACAGATAAAAAATGGACACAGTGAATTAGGCGTGTGACTTCATTTCTGCAGGTACATTCTGTGGCAGGTAGGGAGTGGTGTAAGGAGGAAAATGTAATTAATTATGGGAGAGAGGGTTCATTTGATGCTGTATTGTAAAAAATGAACTGTCACGGGCTCTGTAAATCTCAAGGGCTACATTTCCTGTGTAAGATTGCTAGACATGAGATAAGTTAGTGATGGAGCCTAGAAATGTATTAAAATCAGAAGTAGGACAAATTTGGGAAGAGCAGAGAAGAAAATAGGAAAATATGTTTTGTAAAATTGTATTCAGGTGAGATTTACGAATCACTACAAAGGAAAACAGTCCAGAAAGCCTGAGACATAAAAACCCCAGGAGAGGATTCTGGAAATCCTTATTCTGGGAAAAGACTGCTAATGCATAGTGAGGAGTGTTTTCATTCTTATTGTTGTGGAAGGAAGGAATAGTACAAAAGGATTGTGTTGGTGTAGTAACAACATTGCTAAGGTGATTCTTTGAGGGAGAAATCTATCTGAATTGTGCCCAAAGAAGCAGGGACAAGGCATTCTAGGGCATCTTACATTCAAGTCCATGTACAGATAAAGTATAGCATCATCAGAAGAAGATGAAATTAGTAACAAATAGATGGAGACAGCTATTTCACAAAATCCAGGAGCTCTGTAGCTGAGGCACTCAATGCATCAAAGAAGGCTTGCATTCAAGTTCTTGATCTGAATCAAGGAACAGAAGGTCTTGAGACCATATATTCTATAATCTACTCTTGTGATATTTGAATGTTTAGGAAAATGTGTTTTCTTAATGAGATAAATTTGTAATGGTCTTTGTTTTCTTTCTCCTTCAAAGCTGAATCTATTGAAGAGCAATGAAAGCTCTATTTTTAGCTACAGGCCTGCCAAAGAATCTCACTTCTCTACATCTGTTAACATGTATTCATCCTGTTTCAGAACTCAGGTTTGAGTTCCATTCTCCATCATCCTAAAATCCAGTCTTGAATTCTCAAGGACCGAAGTCTTGAGAGGTAGTCCTACAGTGTGCAAACTAGCAGGACAATATGCAACAAAATACACCATTCACTGTCACTGCTGAGCAGATCCTGGAAGCAAAGGAGTGGTGAACGCCTGATTGCTATTTCCTAACTCCAGTGAAAATTAATTAGCAAGTTCAGGCCAGAACTCAAGAATGCTTCAGAAGAAAAAGAAAGACAGCTCTTCTCCTCCCTTTTCCTATTCCTATAGTACAGGGTCAGCTGAGCAGCAGCACCCTGAACTGAGTTACTGGCTGATACCAGAAATTAGGAATAGTGGAGGAAAGAATTATCTGGAGTGTAGACACTGATCACAAGTAGAAGTCCCCTTTCAACTGCAAATTGTAATTTATTGTGGATGCAAGAGATGGAGTTCAGTTGGTTCAACATCAATGCCAAGTATTTGAGATTTGATACAGTATGATCTGAAGCATAATGACTTTAGGATAAGTGACTAAGGCATCTACTACTGTCTTTTGGGAAGTTTGGTCTGACATTTGATATGAAGTAAGAAAGAATATTTACCATGTATCAACTAGAGAATATTTCCATTATACAGTACTCATAACAGCAAAGTTAAATTCCTACCTTAAGCTTTTATTTCATACCCCAGTCCTCTGATTCACGATCACTCTGTCATGCCAATACAGCTATTTGTTTAGCAATAGTATAAACTGAATCACTGAGGTGACTCAGGCCTTAAGAAAACAATGTAGGGTTTTTTTTAGTACAAACCCTTTCTGTGTTTGCCTCACAAACCCATAAGCAGCTCTATCAACCCAACTGAATAAGTAGGAAACTGCAACCTGGGAAGGGCAGTACGTTTAGTTGGGAAGGCTTCCTAAGAAATCTGTATTGAAGTACATCAGTATGCTGTAAAATTACACCCTTAGCATTTGGAAGAGTGGTCAGTAACCTACATTCCTCGTATAAACAGTGTCTGAGCTGGCTGTTAGCTGGAGAACTAGTGGCTTTGTTCTGACCACTGGTCATGGATGATGCTTGACAGAAACCTGAAGTTTCAAGTTTCTTTATACAAGAAATCACAACCTTATATGTACTATGTATCCAAATTCAGGTAGGGACAGTCTAGAGTGTAAAGACTAGATTCCTTTCATAGGGGATAATTTTCACTGGATCTGTAGGGCTTTGTCCCTGCACAGACACCTGTTACTGTTTTTTCCATCAGATCTTAAAGCTTTCTTCCTCTGACTGTGGGAAGACCAGTAGCTACATCTAAGGATGCACATAATTTTCCTCAATTTTCTACTTCTCAGACTTTGTTTGTGCTATTCCACTTCATGGGGAGCCTACTGCTGCTTAATTGTAACATACTTGAGAAAAATTGCTGTTTATCTAGGCAGCTAATTTTAATCCTCAGGAAAATGTCTCCGTGGTTCAGACAAATGACAAATAACTTTTCCCAGCTCACAGGGGTGTCTGGCTGTTTTCTGTGATTCTGGAGGTAAGTAGTTGAACCACAGGTCACCCGGTCTTTGGAAACTCTTCTTCAGTTCTGTAATGGACTCTTTTTACAGCTCTTGCTTAGTAACTGCTGCAAGTCTGTCATCACAGCAGTGCTAGGATTTGTAACATGAGCTGTCTTCATTCAAACAGGCATGAGGGAAACTTGTTTTAAGTAATGAGAAATAGTCTTGAGTACTACCTGAAAAATGCCTTTGCTGTATTTCCACTCTTGCATTTTGGTTTTCAGCTAACTGCTGTTAACAGACTACTGATTTGAAAGAATTTCACTCAATAGTCAATGAGGCTATTAAGTCGGTATTCTTTATTGCGGCGTTGGGTGCATAGGGGTTCACTCCACCAAATATGCACATCAGGGACTGTAACTTTGGTACCTGTAGAGTGAAAAGGTTACATATATTCAATGTATTTCCAAGAAATGTTTAACATATTCATTGGATTTCCGAGAAATCATTTGCATAAATCTCTGCCCCGAACGCATGCTTATCGCCTCAGGAGGTCGTCAGGCCCATCGGTGGTCGTTTACTTCCTCATCGTCATCTTCATCATAGCGTTCGTTGAACTTTGGGTTTCTTCTACCCGTGCATGGTCACTGAGTTAGCTTGTCCATTCTTCGGCCTTGGGACGCTTTATCTCTGGATGGCTTCAAGATTCTTTGCAGGTGGGTTGCTTTACTTTTGGCACATAATTCATGAACATTTCTCTTTCAAGGTCCGCTAGATAACTGCAAATTCTATTAGCTTCCAAATTCTACTTCTTTATCTATTGCTGACTGCTTAAGCACTTAACTGCTTGGGCACCTCTTGATCGATATAAGTACAGCAACTAGTGCTGATGACTACACACATCCCTCCTTGTTCGGCTGTTAGGATATCTTATGCCAATTATTTTGTGCTACCACTTTACTTAAAGAAGAGACTTCGAGCTGCAACCCTCTAATTCTATCAGCAGTCAGGTTTTCTATTTGTTCTAGGTTAGTCGAAATGTTCTCTGTGGTTTTTTCCAATTCACTAACTCCCAACTATAGGAGAAACCATCGGGCAAAACTATGGAATTTCATTCCTCTTTCTATAAGGGGGTTTTCAGTCCCTAAAGAGCTCCTTGTTCTCCCCCAAGAGGAGCGTAAGAAATCTGAAGGAATATTCGATTGATTGTATATTCGCTCTTGAGTTATTAAATAGCCTGTAGTACACATCCCCTCTCATCCTGGGGGTAGCTGTTTTCTCACTTTTCCATCTTCACATAGCCACCAATATGTATTAGGAAGTTTACGTGGCCCATGTGAAGCAGTAGGATTGGCTCCATAAAATTTTTCTTTGTTG
>VWZK01008657.1:0-25814 GCA_013396935.1 Baryphthengus martii | reverse complement strand
ATGCATTATTTTTAAGAATGAGTAGGGTTTGAGTAAAAAGATATTCAAAAGGATCTTGGCATACTTTAGAAGATATATATTATATATATATAGAAGATATATATAATATAATTTCTAGAGAAGGTTATTATGTTACATATGCTAACCACTGGACTTAGGTGCTAGGTTAGGTGGTAATATTTTCTTTCGAAAAAGTTGTCAGAGATGTGGCTTGAACAAAGGCTGTTTTCCAGATTCTAAGAGGTAAGACGGTATTCAAAGTACATTGAGACAAAATACCAGGAATTCAAGATAGGAACAAATTTTCATTCTGCTGATTGATCACTTCTCAGTTGTTCAATGGATACCTTACAGTGTGCAATCTTACTGTTCTCAACCCTTTCTTAGGCATAAATGCTTTTGAGTATTATAATCCAAATCAATTTCTTACTTGGTCTAAAAGGAGGGGAAAGGATGCCATCACTCTCAGCTTTTTTATTTGCTAGCAAATAAGTGTTCAAAGAAATCTTAGCATCACTGATTTTTAGTTTGTTGTGTCCCTGCAGAGCCAGATAAAACAGTGCCAAGAATAATTTGGTCTCCCTGCCAGTTTTCCTTAACATACGTATGTCTGATGGAGATTTGTCATCATGTTTGCTAAACACCCTTGACCAAGGGGCACTCGATCTCTTCACCTCAGATCCAAAAGATGAAAGAATCTCATGCAGAGCCCTTTGCAACTTCTTTTATTATCAACCAATTAGGATGGTTTAGACTGTGGTATGATCAACTGTGCTATTAATTGTATCTCTGATCTTAGTGTGAGCACCTTTCTGTATTGTGTTCTTTACTCATTAACAATATCCCTGACAACTTCCTGGGTTTTATACATATAATCGTCCTTGCTAACTGAGATGCGTTTTAGCAATCAGTATTGGATACATCTTCAAAACCCATTCTGTTTGTATCTGAGGAATAGAACAGGACTTTCATATGAATGATGTATGTCCATGATAGACATATCAACTAAGTGGTACAAATCCATCTACTTACATACCTTTTTTAAAAAAGAGAAAAAAAACCTCAAATCACAAATAATCTGTTTTGAATGCTGCTGTGGACAATATGAAATACTGTCTAATAGAAAAAAATTTTATAAAAAAAAATTAAATCCTATAACCTGCAATGTATAATATATAGACAATAGGAAGTAGGGCAAGATTCATCCAGAATGTAAATGGAGGTCTACATAGTCACAGTATGAGGATCATAGTATGTTACATAGAGCAGGAGAGATAAGAGGACATGATTTCAACTTGCTTACCGGCTATACATATTCCTGAGGAGAAATTGTGTGTTATATATAATTAATCTTAAATATCTAAAAGGTAAGTGTCAAGAGGATGGGGCCAGACTCTTTTCAGTGCTGCCCAGTGACAGGACAAGGGGCAATGGGCACAAACCACCACACAGAAACATGTGGAAATACTTTACTTCGAGGGTGACTTTGAGCACTGGAACAGTCTGATCAGAGAGATTGTGGAGTTTTCTTCTCTGGAGACTTTGAAAACCCACCTGGATGTGATCCTGTACAACCTGCTTTTGGTGAGCCTGCTTTGGCAGGGGTTTGGAAGAGATGATCTCCAGAAGTCACTTCTAATCCCTACCATTCATTCTGTGTGATTCAATGTGTGAACTTTTACCTCTAAGCCTGGCAAAATTACCTGTATTTTCTACATCCAAACAAATTAGCATATTAAATCTCATATTTGTAGACGCTGACTTTTGAGTAACAACTAAACACTTGGCACTTGGCACAGTTGTGTTATTCACAATTAAGGTGTCAATCTTAAGTCTGACTTCTCCTGCCTTTTCAACTCTTGCAAAGTTACTTGGTAGAATAGTTATTTTTGAAAAACAAAACAGCCATATTTGACATTCCCTCAGAAACCACCTCAGATTAACGACACTGGATTGTCTACATATAGTCTCTCATGTAGGGAACTAAGTAAGAGACAGCAATAGACAGTATGCTCTGCTCTGTATACTTTTAAACCTTTAGCTTTGCTAAATGATTTCACAGTTACTGAATGAGTTGGCAAGTATGGGAGCAGTTACAGCCAGAAATGCTGGTTTGAGTTATGATTTCTGGAGGCAAAACAGGGTCTTGGAAACAGTGATGTGAGAAGAGGAAGCTATGTAGTGCAATGCCTGCAAGCACATTACAGGACTGAGAACAAATGCATTGTATCAGGTGATGACTGCAGCAAAGGCTACCAGTGCTCTAGCTCCTTTTTTACTCAGAGCAGTCTGTACCTAGAAGTCATCAGGGCCTCAAGCAATTCTAGTAATAAAATTACAGCAAATCATAGAAATTTGAATATGGTCTTTAGACTCTCAAGAGGTAAACTCTCTTTGAATCATTTATTTATTATTATTTTTACCTCACAGAAATGAAGACATTCTGTAGAGTGAACTCATCTTTTAGGAAACACGCAGTTTTTTGAGAAAGAAATTTTTTTTTTTTTCAGAAGCAGCAGGAAGGTCCTAATGGAACAATATGGTTCTTTTTCTTTCTCCTCTTTTGAAAGATGATTCAGATACTTGCTGTTCTTCCTTTGCCAATTTCCTTTTTTCCGCCTTACACGCCAAGCTGTCATTTATACAAAGGGATAGTGAGGACGCCCACAGCTGTGGAAAGAGAAGAAGTATAAAGGCAGGCCAGAAGGTGCAATGCTGTATGAAATGTAGCATTTTATATATCAATGAAGAAGATGCAAAATTAATTGGTAGGGAAGCACAGAAGAAAATATTACATTATTCATTCTGATGTCATGTAAATACAATTAATTGAAAATCAGAAGGTGGCTAAGTATTCATGAGTTAAACTTCAAAATAACTGATGATTTGTAGGACTTATTGTGATAATCTGAGATGGAACTTGATATTTTTTTATGACTTGCACTGACAATATGGATTCCAGTCTGTGGATTTTTAATCTGAAGTACTAACATCTTCCAGAGTTATGAGTACCAGAAAAACATCATACAAAATCAAACAGAATGTATAAGAAGTGATAAGGCCAAAACTCACTTTGATTATATTTGAGTAGGTGTAATCCAGACACCCAAATAGAAAAACCTATCTGCTTGTGGGAATATGTAGACTATAATGAACACTGTCTATGCACACAGGATATACATTTTCCTCATGTCTTGATGATAATTTGTTCTGTTCAGTGAAATAACAAATGTAAGTTTTACACTGTGAAGACATCTACTTGTTTTTTGTTGGACACCCCTGAAGAAGAAAATGTCGGTAAATAAGTATTTGTCTGCCAGCAAGTTAATGAAATTTAAAATGAGCTAAATTGAATTATTGAATTGATATACAAATGCCACACCAGGTAAATAATATTGGGAAGATTTTAGTTTCTTTTTGTGTACTATATGATGCATAAATATGTTATGTGTGACAAATAGACAAGAATAGGCAAATATACTAGAATTGAATCCAATACTTTCACTATTAAGAAGAGAAAGTTCAAGAAAAGCATAGCACATTTCTGATGAGCTAACTATACGATTCTGGATTTCCCATTATTCTTATTTTGACATCTAATGTAAGCAATTTAGCATAAATTCACTTTGTTGAAGTTTGCCAGTTGGAAATTTCTATGCACACTGCAAGCTTGTCATCTAGGCACAACAGTGATTAGTGGTGAGAGACAGCCTTCCTCAGGACACCATTCATTTTGTTCTAGTACAGATGTGGCGAGCAGCCTTTGGAGGAGCCTTCTTTTTTCAACAGAGAGGATACTAAAATATTAGGAGGCATAGCTGATATGTTAGATGTTTGTGCTGCCTTTGAGGTGGACCTCAACAGACTGAACAAATGGACAGACGTGGCCCTTGTGAAGTTCAACAAGGGGAAAGACAAATTTCTTCACCTGGTGAAGGTTTTGCTGTGAGAATTGCTGGGCTCTGTAACAGATTGTCCAGAGAGGCTATGGATTGGTATCCTTGGTATTTTTCCTAAGATGGGTTGGTGTCCTTGGAGGTACTCAAAACCTGACTGGATAAGGTACTGGGCAACCTGCTCTAGCTGACCTTACTTTTAGCAGGAAGGGCGTTCCCAGAGACCCCTTCCTGAATCATTCTGTGATTCTGTGTAAGCTCTTCAAGCAGCCAAATTTAAACCCTTGTTAGTATCTAATATTCAAGGAAATAAATTTCTCCCTTAAAGACTAAGTTGTTGAATTTACTTAACAGAAGTTTATGAGTAAGTAAACCAAATTATAATATTCACATATTATTTATGTAAATCATACATAATTTACACAGAACTAGATAATATCTGTATATAAACTATTCTGTGTTTGCAGAGTTATATATAAATACGATTTATTAAATAAATTACTTTTCCCAGTTTTTCCCGTTTCCTTGGTAAGCAATGTAATGTTTCATTACAGCTTGTCTTTGTGTGAAAGCTTGTGTCTGGGTCAAGAGTTTTGAAGCAATTGTAATATGACCAAAATTGGCAGGATTTCTTACTACTTCCCCAGAGTTTTTATGAGTGGAGAATTTGCTGATTTTTCTTTGGTCTTATTAGAATAAGAGCAAGATTCACGTGAAAGTTTACATGCGTACAATAAATAACCCTATTCAGCTTTCATAAAGTCATGTAAGCTAGGCTTTTGTGGCATTGGTATGTGTACAACTTGTCAAAGCATATTTCATCTTGTCTTTACTTCTGACATAACAGAATCTGTGATAAGATCATAATGAAAGGATTTTATTCTACCTCAGTTTGGACAAAATATAAAAATGGAAAATCTTTACACTCTCAATATACACTTTTAGAAAAAGTATTCTGTCAGTATTCAGAAAACTGTTTTTCATTGTAGTAAGTTGTCCTTGGCTGAACACCAGGTACCCACCAAGTCGCTCTATCACTCCACCCTACTTCCTTCAGCATGACAAGGGAGGAGAGAATGAAATGAAAAGAGCCCATGGGGTATGATAAAGGTAGTTTAATGGAAAAGCAAAAAGCAAAAAACAAGGCCACATGCATAAAGCAAAGCAAACCAGAGCTTTATTCTCTACTTCCCATTAGCAGGCAATGTCTGGCCTTTCCCAGGAAGCTGGGCTCCAGTGTGCATAATTGTTGCTCGAAGGACAAGCGTATTCTCCAATGGATGCCCCTCCCTGCTCCTTTTCTCTCCCTTTTATACTTGAGCTGACATCATAAGGTGTAGGATATCTCTTTGGTCAGTTTGGGTCAGCTGTCCTGACTGTGTCCCTTTCCAAGATCTTGCCCACCCCATAGCACTGGGTGGGATGGAGACGTTGGAAAGCCAGCCTTGGTGCTGTGCAAGCGCTGCTCAGCAGCAGTCACAACGTGGATATCTTATCAACAATCTTCTACCTCCCCATACAAAGCACAGAACTATAAGAGCTGCTGTGAGGAACATTAACTCCATCTCAGTCAAATCCAATATATTCATATATAACTTTTACATAATATATAATATTCTTTATTTGCCAAGATTCAAATCAGTAATTATAAGCATCAACAAATGTCTATATCTATTTGGAAACATTTTACTACTGCCAATGAGAAACAACAGACCGTCTTTCAAGTTCCAGTTCAATGTTTTTCATATGACTACATATAGATACTTAGAGTGATAAATTCATGTGTATGTTAATATTAATGGAAAAAATAAATTTCTTATGGCTCACTGGTTCATTAAAATCACAATTAAGAATAAACCATCAATAAAGATGTAGATTTATTTAGAAAGGACAGGGAACACCCCATTAGATGATATGTAGCAGATAGATAGAGTTCATTTATTCAACTTAGTATTACCTACTCAGAGAAGTAAATTATATTGACAGTGCAGAATTTCTGTTTGTCTAAAAATCCCATACAAACTTACCAAACACAAAAGACAGTTTAGAACATCCTTCATCACTAACTTTAACTTTACCATGGTAGTTCTAAGTGAATACTCTCATAAACATGACTATATTAATTGTGTTTTGCACCTAGTATACTTGGAGCATATATGAAGTTCCATCTTGATGTATACTGCCTTTACAAAGACTCCTTAACTGTACAACAATATATAGAGCATACATTGCAGAAATAGCAAGGGGTAAAACATAAGTTTCTATTTACATAGATCCTGCAACTCCTCAGCATTCTGAATTTATGCAGAGGATTTTCCAGCTCAAACTCTCATATAAATACTGACAAATCCTTCACTGGAGCACTATGACAACATTATGACTATAAACTATTCTTCAAAAATAGTATTAAGAGAATGAAGTGGGTTGTTTCGTCTATAAATGAAAAAAATATAAGAATTTTAGGGTCTATAAAAAGATTACTGTAAAAAAGGAAGGAAAATACTTGTTCTTCATTGACATGATGGAAAAGACAAGAAATGATTACCTGTGATTCCTATGAGGAAAGTTCATATCACAGAATAGGAAAGCCTTACTGGTGAAGATAATGAAGTTCTCAGAAAAGACCAACTGCAAGAATTGTATCTCCTTATGACTAAAGAACCAGCAGTGTTGAATTCTATGTGTATCATACTATAGTCTCAGTGTTCCCAAAAGACAGATCTTCATAGGAGACTGTGGATTGTTATAAATTGGAGCAATATTGAAAAGACTCATCTCATATATATTGACATTTCATGTGAAAAATTTCATGCATTTTGGAAGAGAATTATAGCTCTCAGAAGAAAATGCCTAAAAATAAAACCATCTGGAACTTATGTGGAGTTTATATTATATGAATTTAATAACATCATATTATTTTATATTCAAACTAGAGCTTGTATTCTTGAATTATACAGTCTGCAAAAGATGCTAATACATGTTTTTTACATGGTTGGGTTTTTTTTACGTGGTTGTAAACCATGTAAAAAGTCATGAATTGTAATAAAATGTAAATATATTTACTGAATTCTTGTCATCGTGGTGATCACCTTGCACTGGCCTCCACATTTTCAAGTTAACCCTTGCATTCCTTTATTTTTCTGGATAAAGACACTCTCTTTTCCTTTACAGTAATTCCTTTCGGGCTGAGGAAGGAAGGGCAGAAATAATAATAATTTAGGCGACATGATGTCTGACATTAAAAGAAAGTTAGCTGAAGTTATGGAAACATCATAGATCTGTAACATTATATTTTGGTTCTCATTCTACCTGATGAATTTTTATATTTGGATTTTTTTATCATATTGAAGACAGTGAAATTTCATTTCACAAGCAAAATGTTCATATTTCTAACTTACTCATTGCAAATTTAAGTAGATGGAAAAAAAACATCAAAAACTGAGATTTTCTTACTATCTTATTTACCAGTTATAATTCTACAGTAAAATTTTCCCAGCCCAGAAAATGATTTTGCTTTCTTGAAACTCTCTTTTCAACCAGAAAGATTAAATGTGGTCTCATCTAGTGTTTTCTGAATTCATAGTAACTAAAGTGATCAGCCATTTAAAAACCCTTGGCTATAGCTGAAAATTTTTCTATGTACTGACGATGAAAAGCAAAAAGTTGTTGCTAATACGAAATGTTTATCATAGAACCAAGTTACTAAACATATAAATTCCTAACTAGATAACTGAAGTGTTAGAATACCAGGATTTTAGAATAGCTACAGAATCTGAAAGTGTGGGAGTTTAATCCCATCTAACTTCAGTTTTAAATGATGATATTGTTTTCTGTTTTAGAAGTTTAAAATAATTTACACTTAATTTTTAGTTAGTATAAGGACCAAATCAGATTATTTGCTGCTAGTCGTTGTATAGCTTCTGGTAAAGCCTGAAAAGATTGGTGGACGCAAAATTGCCTTTGAAAGTTCCAAGATTGGGCATTACAAGACTAATAAGTCTCTCAACTTCTCAAAAACAAGGCATTCTTTGAAATTATTAGAAAACACTTAAGATTTTACATCTTTTTTTTTTTTTTTTTTTTTTTTTTTTTTTTTTTTTTTTTTTTTTTTTTTGTGTTTTACTTATTTAAGTTCCCAGCACAATTAATTGCAAAGTCAGCTAAGGGACAAATTTAACAATAATTACAAAACTCAGTTTTTTCTTGGTTTTGTGTAGGATAATAAAGATTGAGACATTTCTTGAGGCTGATCTGCACTACAGATTTACTGGTGCTTCATTAGAGTCTTGGTCTTTTGAACATCACTTCCTGTGAAAGGAAAGCCAGATGATGTGTAGGAGAAAGATGTGCTGTCCAGAGTCTTTGAAAGCATTACCTTTGGGAACAAAACTCCCAGGAGCACCATGGAACAGAGAATCTACCTGTGTTGTAGCATAAACTATCTTGCTTAGGATTTTTGAATACAAAAAAAAAAAAAAAAAGAAAAAATCAATTTCTGTTTTGACTGATTTGACCAGGTTGAACATGATCCAGCAATTTATCCTTGAATGAAAGGGGTCTAAGGATATCTTGCAATTGCATGAGGAGGAATATTGACAGCAGATTGAGGGAGGTGATCTTTTCCTTCCACTCAGCTCTTGTGAGGCCACATCTGAAGTACTATGTCCAGTTCTGGGCTCCTCAGTACATGAAAGACATGGACATATGGGATGTAGTCCAGAGAAGGACCATGAGGATGATGATGAAGTGACTGTATCATGTCTCCTGTGAAGAAAGGCTGAGATATCTGGTACTGTTCAGACTGGAGAAGGCCCAGGAGGGATCTCATCAAGGTATATAAATATTTGAAGGGAAAGTGCAATGACAAGGGAGCTAGGCTCCTCAGTGACAGAACCAGACACAAACTGAAACAAACGAGGTTCCCTCTGAACATTAGGAAACACTTTTATACCATGAGGATGACCAAGCACTGAAAGAGGTTGCCCAGAGAGGTTGTGTAATCTTATTGTTTGGAGATACTCAAAACCTGTCCAGACATGATCCTGCCATAGGTAGCCCTACTTGAGCAGGGAAGGTTGAATCAACTGACCTCCAGAGATCCTCAAACATTCTATAATTCTGTGATTCTTTAGCAGTACTTTTTTCCTACTCATTTTCTTATAAATCCATCATCCTCTTTGTCTTCTTGATTTCAAGAATCAATCTATCCATAATTACAATCACTTTTCTATATGATGAAAGCTAATATAGATCTCAGCATGACTTAGCAGCAGGGCTTTCTAAATACATGTAACTACACATTTTTCAACACATTCATTAGCTATTTAGTTCCCCTGTTCATTCGACATCTTCGACATCTTCTGAAGCTCTTCATAGTCAGTGGTCTTGATTTGACTGGTTGATGAAGAATAAATATGTGACTACTAAATATTTTAATACTGAAAAAATCTGATATCCTTCCTACATCAATCAAATTAACTAATTCAAGTTTTCAATAAATATTTCAAACAATGATAGTATTCTGTGTGTTTTTCAATCAAAATTTGAAGTATTTCCAAACTCTAAAGCACACAAATGTATCTAGTTCTATATTAAATTTTAGAAAAAAATATTGCTCTACTGACCATTTGGTAATAATTATTTTTATAACATATGAACATATTGTGCATTGTTAAAAAAATAAAAATAAATGTACTTGCATTGAAAGATAATTTTTAATCATTAATAATGATACTAAATAGCTTCATGCCCCCCTGTCTCTACACATTTAGCCAAAGAACAGTTGCATATTTTAACCATAGTACAAAAGAATTAATTCACTTGGAGAAAGATTATTCTTTTCCTTTTCTTTATGAGTAAACATTGAATTTTCAAAAGCCCAGGCATCCATGTATCGCAAAAAAGGAAAAATCTGTTTCGCTTCCAGGTACAAACCAGAATCAGCTGAATCTTTAATGACTAGGCAACACACATTTTTGGATATTAAGAAATAACCACTGCTGGTTTTTTTGGTTTTGGGTCGTTGTGGTTTTTTTTCCCATCTGGCTCTGAATAATAATTCCAAATTGCTATTGAGATCTGCCTATATCTAATTAAATGCAATAGAGTTAAATGATTTTTTTTCACTTTTATTTTAATTTCTCTTCTGAGTACAAAGGAAATTTATTCTCAACAACTACGTTTAGCTGAGCGGTTCTACGGATTAGCGCATTTTTTTATTTGCTTTTATTTTATAGATATAAGCTTATGAGGAAATTGGCACACAGATAAAGTAATTTGGGTATTCCCTAAGCATTGCTTTCTTTTGTAAGGTGGCATATTTACAGATTTTTTAAAAATAAATATTTTCTTTCATTTTTTTCCTTGGTTAGCAAGAAAACATACAGCCATTCGAGAAAAAAACTACTGATGAAGAAATGTATTCAGCCCAATGCAGCTGTTAAAACTATGATCTTTGGATAACTTTTTTACAAAATAAAAAACTCCACCTGAAATTGCGACATCCATTGTGATTAGTTTGGGGCTGTTGTGGGACTGTTGTGCTCTGTGGTTGACAGAATGTTTGCTACAGTTGGTTTGTTTATTACGCTGAATGAATTTAATGATCCCACAGACTTGTAGCACAGTTCTGACTGATTGGTTATGAACAGCTCTGAGGGGAGGAACACATTCTTTTTTGTAAAAGAAGTGTTCATGGCTGTGCTACAAATACTAATGTAATCATTTATGGTAAACCTTTTCTCGTTCTCTGCCTTCCTTCACCCAAATCAATGAATTAATTGATGAGACATCCCAGCAAAATATGAGGGTGGTTGTTTTTCCTTAGAACAAGACATGCTGATTCAGCCTAAAAAAAAAATAATACTTGCCTGTTAGAGAGAGGATTGCTAGATTATGTATGCTTATATACACAGAGAATGAAATTATACAGCTTTTAAGGAACCATGAGCATCAAAGACTAACACCAAGTACATTCATTATCTGCCGAGTTAAGGCTCTATACTAAAAGATGAGGGTTTAATATTTGAAATACTTGTTTGACATTCCAAAAAGATGGGTTACCAAAGTTAAAATTCACATGGACAAAGGCTTAAAGGCACTGCAGGTAACTTAGCTACAGTTTAAACAGCTAAATCCATGCATTTTTTTTTCTGAAATCTGTGCCTAAATACTTTTTCCATGTATTCTAAAACTATATAGATTTTGAATGGGCTGTATCCCCACAGTAAACTCTGCTGTGTGCTATTCTGACAGCAACCCTTAAAACATGCATACCTCACTACATAGACCCCACAAAATGATATCACTTTAGACCGACTTTTCTTCAACATTTCTCTGTGGCTGGGTTCTGTCGCAGAGAATGTCTTTGGTGATTTTCAACCTCTACAGTAAACTGAAAGTCTAATGCATGACTAGGTAAACATCATGGAATTCAGTACATCAATGCTTGAGACTTTTTATGGATCTGGCATCTAAGCCAGGATGATTGATTTTTCATTTGTACTTACTGACATGAGTACTCCACTGTTATTGTCTTATTCTAGCATATGTTTGCCTGGTTACAGAATCTCACTGAGCCTAAATTTAGGATTTCTGAAATGTGGATAGTAGCTCTTATTTCTATTCTTTTTCTTTGTTACATGCACATATTTTATGCTCTTTAAGGCAGGAACTTCACAGAGTGTGTATTTTATTCGTATGTCTGTAACATCATACAGAGTTCTAGTTTTGATATTTGAGGTCTACCGTTGGAAAAAAAGAAGTTGGTTTAAAGTCTGACTTACTAGTGTCTCATCAGTTTGCAACTCTGGTATTTATTGCAATGAGTGTGAGTTCTGAATGGTTGGTTGAAGTTTCTGCATTATACTTGTTGCCAAGTTTGTGATTAAAGAAAGCTGGAAATATCAAACATCACACAGACTGTAAATTAGCATTCTTAAGTATACCTGTCATACACCATGGGACACTGTAGAATAAACCTTTTAGTACCAGCACTTTAAAGGGGCACAGATGCAATTAAAGTATTACTGAGCCCTGAGCACCATGTGCTCCAAAGGTGGAAATAAAAATCTGCATTTCACGGTGCTTCCTACCAGGCTAATCTCTGCCACTTTCAGCAACTCTTCACAGTCAGCTAGGTCACTTTCTGCACTGGGGTATGCTTTTCTTCTCAGTGACCTTTATCAATAAAATCTAGAAGATTTCAGTGTATTCTTTAGAAAAAGCCTGCTTATTGTGTGCGTTTTTAAAAAGAAGTTTTCTTTATTTTTCTGAGTGCAAAACTAAACAGAAGCAGATTATTACGGAATTGCAAGCAGTGTGTTTTATGTTGCGGTTAAAGAGCAACTGAAGGTTGCAGGTTACTGACGCTGTGTCTCATCTAGCAATCAAGAATTGCAATAATGACCTTTTAAACTATTCACTGCTATACTTGTATAAGTCTTAAGTCCCAAGTCTATTTTTTTAATCTTTATAGTCTAATAAAAAATGATTTATTTTTAAAGTGGATTATTTGGTATTATTATTAGATTTGACTTTAAAGACAAGGAAACACAGCACAGATCTGAAATGTGTTTTAATACTTATATTTTTCTTTCATAGTATTACAATTGTTAAGAAAAAAAAATAGTAGACTTCTACTATAAACTCTGTTTATATGCTGAGACCTCTAAAAGAAGTATGCTGTGTAAAAGCGGTCTCTGCAAAAAACTGAAATATCCTGAGGACAAAACACACATCATTAGAAGATATGGTATGATATGTTGATATTTCTATGAGCTATGTATATAAATGTAGCATTCTGTCTGAATTTACAGAATTCATATACAATTCATAGATAAAAAAAATAAACAAACAATACGCCAAGAAGCATGAGGTTGCCAATTTTCAGAGCAAAAGAAACTCTTTGCACATTCTGTAAATGTCTTTTTTTTTTTTTTTTAATTAAAAAATAGACTCTTTCCTCTCTCTAGACATGAAGAAGAGAGATAAACTTTCTTCCTCAACCTTGTCAACCTTCAGGAATTATTAATAGTTATTTCAGGTCTGATTTTTGCAATATGCCTTCAGATCATTTGCAGAAAATATCACTCAAGTCCTTAAAATATATATTTTATTTTTATGAAGCTTGTATATTTCTACCTCCCAGTTTCCAATCATTTTATTTCAATAAATTTTAAATAGGAAAATCTAAAATAAAACTAGAATTCTGATTTTTATTAATAAAAGTTTTATTTTACTTTAGAACAATACAGACAAGTGAATTTTGCTACTGATCTACAATTGTAGCATGTTAAATGGTGGGAATGATGGCAAAAACTCCCGAGAATGCTGAATTTCACAAGCTGATGTTAACAGCAAGTGATATATACATATTGCACAGGAATAAGAGCCCAAAATTTGTTGCACAGCAAATCACTGAGAAAAAAAAAAGTTATTTTTAAAGGCCACTTATAGATGTAGCAGGAACTAGGGAAGTAACACACATTTTGTGAAAATATATTATTTGCTTATGAAATGGCACATGTTCATTACAAAAGATATGTTCATATCAAAAGATATGTTGAATAAACCTTTTTCAAACTCTCTGAAAACATAAGCCACATTTCTATTGTTTTGCTAGCATAAAAACATGCTCTGATAGCAAGTGCTACAGAAGGGCTGGAAATATTTTTCATCACTGAATTTCCAAGCCAATAATTTTAAAACATCTAATTTGGTAAATGAAGATGCTTTTTGTGATTTTGCTGTTTCTGACAGATGTAGGTTTCCATTCTGAAGGACTGACATTTTTTTATATTCAGAACTTTTCTAAAAGAAAAGTTAGACTAGATTGAGTTGGCTCTCTTTGGAGTGATAATGTTGAATATAATTTGAATATAATCTTGTTCAAATTAGAGAGATTCAGAGATTAGGTTACAGTTGGTGTCTCATTTTTAACAAGTCTAGAGTTTGGGATTTGGTGTGTATGCAGTGTGAATGGAAATGCTTAAAAGTACCACTTGCGGTTGAATTTTGCTGCAGTCTGGAGTGCATACACTGTAGTAGTATGGAGACATAAAGGTAACCTTCAAAACCTGTAAACTGGATTATTTTTAATTCTTCAAGTGATTTTCTGTGGATTTTTTTCCATTTCTCTGTTCTACAATTTTTCTATAATTGCAGAAAAATATAGATATGGCAGTAGACACACACTTGTACTAAGGGGCAATTTTCACTAAAATCTCAGTGACTGAAAGCCACATGCCCTGTCGACTTCCAGTGGGATTTAAAATCCAATTATCTGATTTAGAAACTCCATGTAATATCTCTTTTTGTAAATTTGTCAACGTTATTAATTTATAATAAAATGGCAAAAAATGTTAGTGGTTCTCAACATTCTGAAGTAGAAGACCAGAGGCAAATGATCTTTATTTCCAAAGTAACAATGATCTGTCTGTTTGTTCAATACATGAGTACACTTTTTTTTTTCTCTGTAGTCAAAAGGGACACATGATTTTTGAAGAGCAGTTACTTCTTCAATATATACAGAACTAAATATTTTAAAGTACTATTTCTTCTGGAGAGACTTATGCTAGAAAATTTTCTAGGGGTACTTGAGCATCTCCTATTGTAATCATTTTAAGATCTGCTACATTTATTTCTTCCTTGTATTCAGACTTTATTTGTGCAAAAAGCTCCTTCAAGTGAATGGGACACATTATATTTCATGCTGTATAGCACTGCTAATTTTTGATAAACTCTTTAGTGTACTAACTTGGAAAAATCTCTTTTGCCTCTGAATAAATGCAATTACTTTTAATTGTGAAATATCTTTTAAAATATATTTTACATGATATTTGCTAATTTATTAATTAAAACTGTGGAATCTGAGTCCCAGATGTCTTTAGCTAAGAGGTTGTTGTAGCTAACTGCTTCACTGCACAAATTGTTTTTAAGGGAAATGTTTTGTTATGATTTATTACTTGTTAACTATCATTTAAAGAGAGACAAAAATATTTTATGACCTAACAAGCAAACTGAGATTTCTGTGGTGGTTTGTTTTGTTGATTTTATTCCCCAAGTAGAGACTTCAATCAAGACAGCAGGCAGGAGAATGCTGATATAGAAAATGTCAGTTTATCCTCCAATATACAGTTGAAATGTAAGGCCTCTTTGGCCTATGAAATATCGTGTAGCTTTTACTTCCACTACCTTCTACGTGATGCCCTCTGACTATTGTCCCTCAATACAGATGTGAAGCCCATGGCAATTACAAGTACCAATGCATGGTAATCTAAACTGAACCTGCAAGCATAAAGCACAGAACTGTAGTGAAGTTAGGAAATAATTAGCAAGGAGACAAGAGTAAGAATTCAGAAGCTTAACTGTGACATTTCTCTCTGGCTCCCAGCAAACCAATTGCTGCTCTATAATGTCATCCTGCTTTTAGCTTCTTTGTGATTAAGGAATTTTACATTTTTCATATATATAGACTGATATTGTGAAACAGATTTGAAGGCTATGGGGTGTAGGAGGTCAGTTCAAATTATGCTATAAGTAACTAGCTTTCATCCTCACATTCTCAATTGCTAGGTACTTCCCTAGGTTAGGTTTTGGTTTTGGTTTTGTTGTTTTTTTTTCTACTTTTTGAAGGGACTTGTGATATTGGTCTGATGTTTGGCACTACAAAACCAAAATTTACTTAAAATAATAATAATTAAAAAAACCCCACACATTTCTAATGGCTAGTAATTAAATAAGTGCTATATACCATTCAGCAATTTAGTCTATCTTTGCCTACTTTTAGATTTGTTACCACACCTGTAAATGACAATTTTATCACTTTAGTTCCCCTTGTGAAGACTCAATGAAGTCAGGAGATTCTGCCTAGTAAATTGGTAGGGTTTAACTAAGAGCAATTTAAGCAAATATAGTTAACTTCCGTAACATACTTTCATATATCACAATCAAATGACAGTGTTTTAAATATAAAGTTTAGCTGATGTATCTCCAGCTACTTCATCAAAAGGACTGTGATTCCTCAATGACACTGCTGTAACATTTTAATTGCCAAGTCCATTTGCACTGAACTATGTGTATCATTTTGTTCATTATGGATATGTCTCTGGTAGTAATAATTTTTGTACACTAATGTAGATTAAAACAAGTTTTCAACCTCAATAATTCAGTATCACTCTCTTCTAATCTCACTTTCAGTGTTCCAGAAGAATTATTTCAAAATACGTAGTTCAATGTTTTTTTTTTATAAACTTTTACACTAAGATTTTGTGGCAGTAAAAGGTCAATTAAAGTGAGAAACTGATGGAAAAAAAAAAAAAATCTGTTATGAGGTGTTGAAATTTCATTTCTTTTAACAAACATCTAAAATTTCTGTGTCCCGTATACTGAAAGCCAGAACAGACGTATAACTTCTTGACTTGCAAATAAATCTCTCCCGTATGTACTCCTTTAAAGTGTTACAGGTCTTTTTTATAGGAACTCTATTCCATTCCCTGTTGATAGCCAGATTTACAAAAATTGCATTTTTTTGGTGGTAACAGGAACTTCAGTACCATAAGTTACATAATATCTGCTCAATTTTTGATTGTGTAACTAATTATTTTTTTTCTGTATGAAAATCTAGGCTAGGAAGGTGTCATGTGGATCATTGAGTCCTGATGGTCACAATCCACAAACATATAACAGATGTCTGAGTTAAAATGATCTCATAGAGCATTCGTTTCGCTCTTCACAGCACTCCCTAAAACTCTGAGGAGAGGAGCACTATTAAATCATTAAAACAAATAAACTGTTCCCCAACAGCTGAAAGTGGACTAGGTTTCCTACGATTGACTGAAAGTTTCTGTCATTTCCCAAAACATGCTTACTTCTTAGATCTTCTGATGCTTGTCTTCCTCAATATCAACGAAATAATACAAATTATGCACCTTTATGTTATACTAGAAATGTTAGTGCAAATTTATACTTCAACAGTATGAATAGGTGTCTTTAACAAAACGGAGCCTGCATTGCAGCTCTGCACGATCTTCAGAAAATCTTTAACTGAGGCATCCTAACTTAAGAAAGCTTTGATCATTTTGTTTTAGTATTTATCCATGTGTTCAAACATAAAAAAAGCAATGTGTGCACAAATAAATGGATGAACACAGAACCTGCCTTATTTCTCTAAAATGTTGGGCTGGTTTTTTTTTTTTTCAATTCATTGTCAGCAGGGAATTTAACAAAAGCTTAGCAGAAATTTCTAATTTCCAGAGTTTCTCTATGTGAATGCATGAATTTATTGCAAAACATTTTATGATCTAAAATATGCATAATGTTTAGTACTGTGCTTTGAAATTCAGGCGACAGCTGGGAACTCCTGTCATTTATTCTGGTTTTATTCATTTGACACCATTATCAGAAGTTAGGAGATGGAATTTGTTGCTAAATACAATACTAACATATTGAATGCTCTGAAATGAAACTTCATAAAACAGAAATCATGTCTCAGAGAGGAAATCTGTCTCATTCCACTCAAGTCGGAGAGGAGAGGAAGAAGGGAGTGATAGAGGTTTGGTGATTTGCTTGGGCTGAATTTAGGAGACTTATACCGTAGGTCCATAACATAATAAAAGTTTAATTCTTAATCCCCTCACTAAAACTATTTATGGTGTACTTAAAGGAAAGAGAAGCTAAAGAACAAGGAGAGACACTGAAAGAGTAGGCCAATTTCTGGTTCACCTTCCAGGGTTCAAGTGATGTCTTGCCTGGTCCATTCCTTGGAGGTCTTTGGTGGTGGGCACACAGAAGCCAGAGTACTCAAGTTCTCTTTTATTCGCTGCTAAGAGGCTTGTTGCTTGACATACGCCTTAATTTGCATGGGAAGCATAGAGGGGTGGTGTTAATTTGCATACGAAGAGTAAAAAGGTAATAAAAGCTGTTGTTCAATACATGAGAGGAGGAAGGGTAGTATTAACCCTGTCCACCAATTGAGTCAGTGGTCACGGAAACCCTGTATTTTATTACCCTTTGCCTGGTAGGCAGCACATATGAAAACCTGGCAAAGGGAACACGGCCGCTTATCCTCTGATGTAAAACACTCTTACCTTAGCTGGCTTATTTTGTCCCTTGTTCTAACCACAAGGCTGCTTCTTACATCAACTCGTTCAGGTCAGAGTGTTCTTCACACACTCTTTGAGACATTAACTCATTTTGATCAGTTTGACAAAGGCACGGGTTGAGAGGGGGCTTTCTATACCTTCATTCTTTCATAGGAGTAAACCGTTAGCCTATACATATCTTGTACCTGACCTATTCAGAGAAAAAAAAAAGCTGAAAGACTGTCAGAGCAGCACCATGGCTCTTCCTGTGTGCTCTCCTGTTTCCCTGGCTCTGAAGCTAAGGATGGCAGGACTGCAAGGGGGAGTAGTAAATTCAGTTGATCAAACTTTCATCTGCACCCTCTCAAACAAAAGGTTCTGTCAGTGTGGGCCGGCCCTGGCAGCTGGGATGCTGGAAGTGATGGTCTCCTGTGGGGTGGCAGGACAGGACCTGACAGACAGGGGCTGTCCCACCACCCCAGCCAGGAACAGGACTGTCACAGGCAGCAGGAAGCCCCAGCTCGGGGCATTGGGCACTTCTCTGATGGGATCCCACTTACGGACTAAGAAAAGCTGCCTTAAGATCTCAAAAATGAGGAAAGGAAAAAATTAGTTGAATACTCATCAACTCCTCTTTTTTAAATAATAAAATGATAATAACTGTAAGAATGATAAAGAAGAAAAGGGGGTTTTGTTGTGTATTCTAAAGTGCTTTGCATGAATCTGTCAACTCATCTTAAAAGTGTTTCAGTGTATATTTGTACTTGTGACATGATTAACTTTTCCCATAGGCAAGAAAAAATCATGATATTTTCTTCCATTTAAATCAAAGTTTTATCACACTTTGTGTTTGGACTCAGTACGACATGAAAGGAATTTGAGGTTTGTCATGTGACATTGAATTATCGCAGTTGGGGAAATTCATGTTTCTGTCAGTCATACAAAAAGAAATTGCTTCTCATTTTCCCCATGTATTTGAAAAGTAGATGAAAACAAAGCACAGTAAATCAAAATCAACCCATTCTAACACTAATTATGAAATACCTAAGCTTAGTGCAATTTACTGAACTGAACGTGTAGATTTTATTCCATACTGAATAAAAGCAGACATATACCTTGAAGCTGCCTGGTATGAAACAAAGCTGTCCCATCTAAGCTAAGTTTTCGAAAGCTCAGTAATCATTACACAGAGATATAATTAGTATAATTATTTGTAAAGAACAGGTAACAGTCTTTTAAAAAGCTATTTTAAAAAGTGTTTTCTTTTCCTAGAATTACCAGTATCTTTGTTTCATACAAACATGTGACTGGTGAAAGGCATATCTCTAAGCACTATAGTGATGTCATAGTCTTTCTTTATGACTTTTAATTACATCTGTTTACAGACACTAGATGCAAACAAACAAATACATCATCTGTTGACGGTGATTAAATTCCAGTGCATAAGTTTTGTTAACTTTGTAAATAAAAAGTAAATGTTCTATCAATCCTTTGCAATCTACAGCTTCAAAGATTTTGACAGAATTGGTTTTTACATACTGTGTCTGTTTATGATTCATATTGAATTCAGACATACAGGTTACATACAGGATCCTGGTGCTTCTGCTTTGGGAATTTCTCTGAGAAATCGGTTATAAATAATAATTATAGAAAGTAGACTGCAATATATAGGCTCTATGACCATAATTACCAGTGCAATCATGGGCCTTTGCATATTTCAGATTTAGGACTGGTTCAGTTTTAGTGTAAAAAGTGCAATAAATCAATTCTTAAAATGTCAGGCAAAATCATCTCTGACGACAATTAAGCTCACTTACTTTGTAAATAACCAGAAACAGAATTACAATATTTATTCTAGACAGCATCATTTGAAACTCCATAAAAAGGAAAAAGAAGTAGCAATGTGTTCAGAAGAGCTAGCTATATTGGGAGGGAAAAAGAATATGGCAGAGAAGGAAAGCTAAAGTTGCATGAGATGATAACTTTTATTTTTTTATTTTTTTCTGATAAATCATCACATCTCAGGGTCTTTGTGGAATCAGACTTAGCTGAAATTCTGTATATGGGACTTACTTACTCATCAAGCTTTCCAGTACATTGTCAGGTTAATGGATAAGGGTTTGAGAATAGTTACTAAAATTTGGGACATTTTCTGCTTTTCTTTTAGCTGTGGGGCTCACTCAAGTCATTCACTCTATATTTATTTTAATTTTCTTCCCTGGTTCCAGTCTGGAGTGGCTATTTAGTTTCCAGATCGTGAGCATAGAGGAGAACTCACTCAACCATGCCATGGTAGGAAGCAACTACTGAGGTCCAGACTGGATCAAGACACTAGTTTATATAAGGTGAAATATCATGCTTCCCTGTGTTTCATGACGTGGGTGATTTCCTGGCATCTGGAAGCTCAGCCCTGAAGGCCACTATCCAAAGGACAAGGTATTGCAAGTTGAGGGCTGCAAAAAACCCCAAAATTCTAGAAATTTGCTGTTTGGTATAGCTAGGTATATATGCTTTATCAACCTCTATCAGATCTTTGTAAAATCATTGCCAAATCCCAACCAAGGACTAGAAACATCTGGGATGTAAATGAAGTACCACAGCAGACCCAGGAGCAAGACAGATACGTGGATACTATTCCTCACCTTATTTCATCACTCAGGCTGATGTGTCACGTGTCTGAACGCAGATAGGCAGACTGTGCCTTCCTTCACTTTTCATCTCCTTTATTTTTTCTCGGCCAGATTGACTGATCCTATAAGTCAGTGACAGATTAACTAGTGCCTAAATTTTAAACTACACTAACCTTTTAGGGTGGTTTATTTTAAGACATTTTGCATTTTGCTACTACGTGCCGTGCTGTCTTTCTCACCTCTGGAGAACTGTGTGGCTCACTTCTTTCTCTCTCTGCAGTTTTACTTCTCTGTATAGTTCGGCAGTTTTCTTGGAAGGCATGAGCCCTTAGGTATTCACTGCTACATAGGTGCATAGCTAGAAGAAGCAAGCAACAACAGAGAGGTGCTGGTCACCTGCCTTGAGAGTTTTCTGATTTGGCATGTTGCAATTTGACCAACATTAATTACATCAACCTAGTTTGAAATTCACTTCCAGTCTTACTTGGTCAACCTCTGGGTGCATTGAGGAGACCAAAATGCCATTGATCTTTTCCCCTTTAGAGATTTTGAGGATTTGGGGGGAAGGCCCAGCTTACATTGAATATGGGAAGGGCTTCAAGTGACTGATTTCACATCCTCTAGCTGTGTGCGTGCACATAAGTGCATTGAAAATATTTTTTTTCTAAGAAAGCCTTTTGTTTGGTAGATGTAGAGGTCTGTTGTATCAACCTGTTTTTATTGCCCCTTTTTTGTGTTGGTTTTTTTTTGTTGTTTTTGTGTGTGGATGAGAAAATCAGAGTGGTCTTCCTGTTCTGAGGAAACATAGCAGAGGATAAAGTTTCAGAGCCATTCTGCCTCCAGACTATCTATGCACATTCATGTGTTTCATGGTGTCATTTATCTTACCTCCTGAGTACCAGGGAGCTGGCAGCAGTTACCCCAGGCTTTATGAAGTTAAACTAGATATTCTGATTTCATGCACATGATATGACTCTCCAGACTTCTCTCAGAAGTAAAGCAAGGCAATATGCATGGTAATGCTCATGTTTTTTAGGGATGCACGCATGATAAATGCCCCTAAGAATCCTTCAGCATTTAGTCAGTTGCCTGAAGATACGTATCCATCTTCAGTTTCACAGGATTCAGCCTTGGCTGAAAACTGCAAGTATTCAAACATGGGTGTATGGCCCAAAACAGCAGGAGATTACTGTCACTTTGATAACATGGAGGATGGTGTTTTTTGAGGGAAATGGAAGCTGACACGTTTCTGTTGAAAGACCTAGGAGATTAAGGAAATCAGATATCTTGAATCTGGTAGTAGATTGTGTCCATAAGTGCCCTACCGCCTACTTAGATTTGAATTCAACTTGGATGAAGTCCTGCCTGATGCTGCAGATGTGATTGATGCAAAGCATTTAAGTCTGATGTCACAAAGAACAATCTCTTTAGACTTTGGCTACCACAAGGCCCAGATTGGATTTGAGCACCTCAGAAGGCTGTCCTTGCCCATTAAGAATCTAAGTCTGATAGATTGCAACAGTGGGGAGAATTTTCTCAATAGGCAGAGGTTCTTGGAAGGTGGATGTTAATGCTGAAGAGTGTGCACTGATTCCTACAAAAAGACCTTGAAAGTTGCCATTTCTAATTTAAAGTCTTGCAATTCTTAATCTTATCAGAATAATAGCACAAGATAAGATCCATGTAGGTACAGATGTCCCTTGTCATGAAAAAAAATCCCTGTCATGAAAAGAGGGAATTTCTGATAGGGAAGATAGTACTTAGCTGTGCAAAAGCGGAGCTCTGCTCTCTCTTGGGCAAGTCTTGGCATGTACTCGTCATAGGTTGAGAAAATGGATGTGTGGTACAGCAGTGGAGGTGGGAAGCTAGACATCAAGCTTCAGCATGTTTTGAGAAGATAATGATGTATGAAAATGGGATAGATGATGTGGAGTTCTAGATAGAGCTCAGATGTGATTTTGAAAGGAAAAGAGGAGTCCAAGTGTTTCAGAAGGAAAAAAGTAGAGCTTTATGTAAGTCTTGGTTGTAGTCTTACATTATCAAATATTGGTCGTGATTATCATGGTCATTATTCCATTTATGTGTCCCAGAGCAGTTTTACTTCAGGAGTCTATGATTATATACCACCAGGAGAGAGTGTAACTTCTAGTTTTCTCAAGACCACAGAGGAAAAAAAAAATAAAATAAAAAATCAGATTTGCCTCCATAGACTCGTATAGTTTTATCTAAATGGGAACTATTTACATCAAGAAAATATTATTTAGTTTTGTGAGCAGAGTTTTGAAAACCCTGTTGTGATAGAGGGAAAAAAATGTATCAATAATGAAAAGTTACTTACTTCAAGTATAAATCATTTTAAGATTATTATTTGTTCTTTACAAACAGTTGTATCTCTGTTGTGTTTCTTTGAAATGATTACATGGTGTTTGTTTTTTTTTCCAGTCAGATCTGCAGTTTCATTTGACTTTGTCTTGAGAAGATGCTATCAAACAAATAATACACAGTCTCAGATTCATATTAATGATGATTCAGCAAATTGAGCCATTTTACTTTGCAGTTTGATTGTTTTTTTGTGGTTAAACTGTAAAGCCTTACTTGAAATGATAGTAATTTCAAAGCTTTCTTTAGGATTTATGTCTTTGCCAGTAATCGTGACTTGATGAATTGATAATCAATGATTGAAACAAATATCCTGAGCTCTAAGGTTATTTAAAACTATTTATGTATCTCTATGTATTCATTTAATTTTATGTGCCATGAACTGATAAGGAAGGTGGCACAAACATCAGAAAAAAGTACTTTTTACGAGAATAAGTAAGAGGAACTGAGAGGGATAATCACGACTTTAATTTACTGAATAACAATCTTGGCATAAAATCTGTTCCTCTGCAGTTCTGATAATGTGAATGAGAGTTATTTACACGTATTGGGAGATCTCTTTTCCTCAAAGAGATCATACATTTTGCATCAGTTTCTGCTTAAATAGGCATCTTAGAATTGTTCTTTCTCCTTATTTAGATATGGGAAGGCAGAGAGGAAAATTAATTTCAGATAGCTTTAAGCAAATGTTAGAAAGGTTAACATTCACAGAATTCCAAATATCTTTTGGGCAGCTGACATTTTAAAATACTAAGCTTTTTCCTTTAGCTGAATTACAGTGCTGGGCAGAAAGCAATGGATGTGTGAAATGAAATATGCCATTCAAATAGAGAAAAGAAGGGCAAAACTGCTTGTAACTATCACAGAGAATAAAAGGTAAAATTGAAAGCCCCTGCTACAAGCTGAGTGTTCTGTTTAAGGCATTTCACGTGGACTTGATATATTTTGTGCGTGAAAAATGCTTGGAAACTTTTTCTCTCTCACTAAAATATCTTACAGAGTAATTTATTTTCAGATGAGAAAATTGCCTATTCAAATGAGAGAAAGATACGGTTTAAAATTCCACAAAACCACATTGCAAGCTGAATCTGAACAGTAGACAGTGTTACTAACTGGACTAGCATATCTGAGTGCCACTTCAAATTCAAGAGGGAGTCAATCTGCCATTTTTTTTGCTTGAAAACTGATACACCTGTAGCATACACCCCTATAGTATGGAGACTGAGTATGCATCACAACCATGCAAATGTGCATGTATAAATACCTATGATTTTTGATGGAATACAAAAAAAAATAAAAAATTTCTAACGACAGTACAGATACATGCCAATCTTTTCCCTAATTAAATACAATGTGATAAAGAATTTCTCATCAGCACTTCATCAAAATCTTTTGAATCCATAGTATCATAGATTTAATGCATTTGTTACATTTGTACCATGAGTCCAATGTACCTTTGTAACAGAAAATAGGTTTTACCTCCATGGAGCTTGTGCAATCAAACTATGTCTACCAATGTTCCTGATAACTTCTGGACCTTATAACCATCTTCACACAAATTTGAAAAAGAAATAGATGTCACTCAGCAATGGGACATTGCAATGATTTTGACTAACATTTATTCAAGTACCAAAAAGGAAGAGAGGGAATTAGAAGTACTGAAGACAGAGATGCCGTTGCGAGAGAAAACTGAGGATATTGTAGGGAGGATTTGGTGTTGAAAGTCTGCTAAGTTACGACAAGCAGGGGATTTGGATGTAGGGAGAACCTGACATTGTTGTTACTGGATGGTGAACTGCCAGAGAATAGTAGCACTGCAGTGGGATTGTTGTAAGCTAGGGTGGAGGTGAGATCTTGTTTTATTTCAAAGAAAATTGGCAGAGACAATATATGGGAAGGTGCTTGCTGTGGCCATAAATCCATGGCAATCCAAATTTAAACATAGTTTTATGGTTAGTGGGACAATTCAAAACAACTCAACTAAGTGTTTATTTCAAGAATGATTAGTCCTTATCTTAAACTCACTGTGTAAAATTGTACCTGCAGCCTTTGCAGTAAGAACTCATATTATCTTCTCAGATATAGCTACTAGGCTACCAAAATGACCTTTTCATATGTTTACTTACCCTGTTCCACAAATTCTTTGTTGAGCAGTAAAAGCAGTTCCAAGAGCAGAATAAAGAGCACTGTTCACATAGGATGTGGTATCACAGTCACAACCTAAGAGTGGGAAGGTGCTTTGGTTACTTATCTGAAAGAATGGTTGTGATTCCTGGTAATGGAATCCACTGTGGTTATGTGAACTCTGGAAAAAAGTGATGGGATTTCACACTGCTCCATTTTTCTCTGCACAACTCGTCTATGAGCTGTGTACTCTGTCAGTGGACATCTCCATACGTAGTGTCTAAGATACCTAATTATCATCATGAGCGCTATAAGTGACCACATCAGTGGACAAGGGATGACCTGTGGATGTGATCTATCTGGACTTCTGCAAGGCCTTTGACACAGTCCCCCACAACATCCTACTTGCCAACCTGGAGAGATACGGATTTGATGGGTGGACTGTTCAGTGGATAAGAAATTGGCTGGATGGCCGCATCCAGAGGGTAATGGTCAATGGCTCAAAGTCCAGATGGAAAGCAGTAACAAGTGGTGTCCCTCAGGGGTCAGTACTAGGGCCTGTGTTGTTGAACATTTTTAGCAATGATATAGACATCGGGATTGAGTGCACCATCAGCAAGTTTGCAGATGGCACCAAGCTGAGTGGTGCTGTGCATACACCAGAGGGATGTCATCTGGATGTCATCCAGAGGGACCTGGACGGG
>VWZK01008656.1:39793-69751 GCA_013396935.1 Baryphthengus martii | reverse complement strand
ACTGCATTTCAAAGGCGGCTGCCCCGCATGCCTGCCGCCCGGGGACAGCGCGGCGGGAGGGGCTGTCGGGGGGACGTGTGGAGCGGGGCCCTCTGCGCGTACACGAATCTCACCGACAGGTCAATGGTCTCGCGCCCCTTCACCGGCCGCCCCGAGGAGCCATCTGCCCGACGGGGGCCTGCAAAAGTGCTCGCTGTTAAGAGGAGCCCGAGGGGACAAGATAGGACATAGCCGCTCCACACGCTTGCTTAGCTCACACAGAAACCTGCTCCGAGTTTCCAGAGCTCGCCTGCATCCCATGATCCAAGCTTTAGTAATAGAGTCCATGCAGAGCTACAAACACCTCATGAGCTGCATCTGCTCTTCAAACCATCCCTGGGCTCCCCCAGCCACCTCAGTAGGAAGGAGAAGTGCAAGTTTGGAGCCTGTGAGCTCTTTGCATCACACCTGAAATGACAGAAGGTGGCCCAGGGCTGCAGCTTCTAGTTTGATCAAGGAGGGGTCAGAGGGAACAAATTCCTCGGCAGCCCTGCTGTAATTTAGGATCAGAGATAGGACTGGAGTTGAAAAAGTCGACTCTGTATGATAAGTACTGCTGGCTACACTGCAGCTCTTCCAACCTAGCAAAGATGTTGCAGGAGTGAAGCTGGTGTCCTCCTCATCCTGGGAAATGTTTCAAATTTAGAATCAGTGCCAATGTTTTGACTAACGCCAAAGAGTCACTGAGGGCACATGCTAACGGTGCTACATCAAGCAAAACATGCATTCAATGAACCCAGGTGTGGGTACTCCTTATGGCCGTGGTTTCAGAACGTTTGAGTCTTAACTTGGCACATGTTGAAGCCAACGTCACTAAACTGAAAAGAAGCTACTTGCTCAAAGTACGTTGCATAGTGTAACACAGCTCAGGCTTTCTCATTCTGAAAGCAGGCTTCCCCTGCTGCTGAACTACAAGAAATATCTCAGTAAACTGCTGAAATGCTTTGGTCTGAGCAACATTCTCCTAGGAAGTGAAATGGTCAGCTTCATAAACTGAGTCCCAGAGTTTTGTGGAAGCTCATAAGCATGGCACTGGAGCGAGTAAAAGCTGAGAGTTCATGTCTAGTGGCGGGACTTTGTGTTTTAAGGAAAGTGTTCTAATGTAAATGTTACTCACTCCAGAGTGGGGAGGCGTTCAGATTTTTTTTTTTTTTTAGCAGATAATACCGTGGGGAAATGGAATTTATGCTGGAAAACAGAAGAGTAGCTTGATTCAGTTAGACATACCCTAAAGCACATAAAGAAAACTGAGCTGGCATCAAAACTGTATAATCTATTGCATTAGAATCCACTCCTGGTAAAAAAATGGATTAACATTAAAAGTAGTTTTGAAGTCTGACATTGAAAAGCTTTACTGGTAACATTGTAGGTTCTAAAATTAACACAAAGACAAAGAAAGTACTCCAGAAGGTATAATGGCTACTAGGTTAATCATTAAAGCAAAGGATAGTAGCAAAAAACATTTGCAGGAACCCAACACAGACACCCTACACTTACAACATAAACTCAATTGTCAGGACTGGTTGCATATTACATTCAATTTTCTCCTAGAATACCCACAAGACTACAATTATCTTATTATTCATGTAACTAGGACTTTAGAAGAGAACTGGGTGATATCAAGAAGAGAAGAAGTCATACTGAACATGGCAGTTAACACAGGAAGACTACAGTCAGAAGAATCTGAATGGACTGTAACTTGTGTGCTTTGCAAATTTGTTTCCTACAGCACATCTCTGCCTGAATGGAACGCCAAGGTTCAGCCTCTCAGGCAATGAGATGTTGTAGGATCATCAGGAGATGATGTACGGATGAGAACTCTGCAGGACCATGCATACTGACAGGACAGTACGCATGTTTGAGGACAAGATGTTTCAAGGGAAAAGCTCTATCTGTGTAACACAACACACTTAGAAAATTTGGAAGGAAAATTATTTGAGGAGGAGGATAAAGAATGCAAAGCCTCACTCAGAATGGATCCCCTCCCCAGGCAGATCTGTGTAAAATCAGAAGCAATGAGCTTCTAAACTGTGATGCTGCTGACACCACTCAGGGTGCTGCCTCATGTAGCATCCCCTTCCCCTGGAACACTAACCCTTCAAGCTAGAAGGCAGCCTCTTCCTGTCAACCTTTTTTTTTTTTCTTTTTGTTAGCTTGAAGTCTACATCAGTCTTCTAAATATTTCTTTCCCTGTTATTTGCTACTATTTAGTCGAAATTCCTAATTACTTCATGTTCCTTTTGTACTTGTCATGAGATAAACAACCTAGGATGGATAGACAGCCTGTTTCCAAGTCCCTCCTTACAGTATCCCTGTATGCTCTATTCCATGTCTTTAACTCTAAATGCCTAAGTCATGTCTGGAGAAGAATCAAAGCCTAAGGTTTTGTCCTTACTGGCCAAGAATAACAGCCCTTCTCTTCCTTCCTCTCACATTGTCTCTTTTTTGTACCACGCCTTCAACTCAAAAGGAGAGTAGCTTAGTATCTTTGGAGCCAACTTAGTTTCTTCTTCCATAGTCACAGGAATATGGATTTAAATCTCAGGCTAAGGAAAATTTAGAACGTAGTCTCACTTTCTAGGTGAGCAGCTATTAAGCTATCTCACAAAACACGATTATCATCAAAATTACTGCCTCTTCTGGCTGTGTTTTCAAAGAGAAGAGTAAATGCAATCAGACTGCACAGACAGTCTGATCTCAGGCACCAGAATAAAGGACTCAAGCTACGACTTAAAATAGGCATAGCATAACCTGCAAGTTTTGCAGATGTGCTTTTATCACAACAGCAATTGGTATCCAATTTCCAGACAAGTGAGTTTTGAGAGTTGCTTCCCATTTTCATTTTCCCTACTAGCTGGCTTTGGTATCTCCTCACTTGCAACAGACTTGCTGGCGCTAGTATCTAACTCCCCCTAGTCGCTGAACACAGAGGGCAGGCTCCCACTCACTCTTCCCTGGAGAGCTCAAGTGTGTGTGTGTGTGTGTGTGTATGTTCAGGGATCTGAACACCCCAGACTTGGCTGAGACTGCCTCAGTAGAGTTCAAAATAGAATCCTCTGGCATATATAGTCCTGGTCTGTATGAGCATCCCTGCTTGCCCTCACGCAGCTCTCCCAAAGCTGGAGATAGAACATCCTTTTAGGGCAGACTTACACTTGCAGATGGTAAAAGGAATTTCCTATGGACCACAAACGTATTGCAGAGTAATGAACACAAAACTAGAGGGACTCTTTTTTTCCTTACAAATACACCTTGCAGTGCCTGTCCCTATTTGCACATTGCCTCAAGAACTGAAACACAGGTATTACATTATTCCTGAACCAGGGATGCTCAATTCCAGAACTGAATTTTCAGATGTTACACAATTAACTCACACAGCAATAGTCAGGAGAGAGTACTGGAGGTCTGGAAAGACGTAACTGAGAGCTGATTTTCCGACTTATCTGTACAATGATTTGTATCAGGTTGCATCAGGACCCAGGTTACAGTTGCCACTGTCCAAAGGCAAAGCAAAATGAGGCTTTCCATCCCAAAGAGCTTACAAAGTAAATCCAGTATTTCAAGGAGCACTTGAGAGCTGAGGCTGTAATGTTTCTACAATAACTTCACATTTGGAAAAAGAAATGTTCTTTCCAATGCTAAGTGAAAACCAGAGCTTTCACCCCTCAAAACAAGCTAGGAAAGCACAGCATCTTTTCAATGAGGCTACATAGGTAGGGACGACTGTAGCAGAAAATACAGGCAGAGCACATTTTCAGAAAATTGTTATTCAAGAAGATGCACTATTAGATGTTTGTTGGAAAAATAGGAAAAGGGAGAAACATCCCGCCTAGCTAGGGGTGCTTTCATTTAAGGAAACATCGAAGCATGTAGTTAGGTCTATTAATATTCAGGTCAGTTCTCATGTACCTACCATGACCTCACTACTTTCTTGACTCACCAGAAAAAGGGGTTTATGAAAAAAATGTGAAAACACATCTCAGGTTTGGTTTTTTTTTTAAAACTACTATCAGTTAAACCTGGGCAAATATTTTTAGAATTAATATTCTCTCCTATGTTTCTCCACCAAAGTACTGAAAATGCACATTCCTACTTTTGTAAACAGGGGCAAAAATGCTCCAAAACAACCAGACAACTACTTTGACATTATTTAGAGTATAAAGAGCTCTAAATTCTTCCTTCTGGAGACATACTCTGAATGAAATCAACTGTCAAACATGAGTACAGGAAGTAATTTTAATTCCATCAGTATTAGTGGAGATTTCACTTTTTTTTAAGCTCTTTTGTACAAAATAGGCAAACATGACCAAAGTCTGACCAAATAGCCTGAAAGATCAGGAGTTAAAAACATGAAATGTTGATTCATTCTCTCCCTGTATATCAACCTTAATTTAAAACATTACTGATGAGAAAATTGTACTTGATCAAACCAGACTCCTGCAGACTCCTGCAGGCTCTGAACATGTCTGAAGTACTGTGAAACAATGCAAAATATTCTGAAAGATTTGTCATCTGCTGGAATTTCCAGATACACTATTTAGACTTCTAATTTTACAAAAGAAACATGCTCTTTCCAAGAATAGTTATACAAAGCAGCTATTATAAAACATTTTCAATTTGAGTAACAAAAGGTTATTTTTATGTGAACAAATCTGGGCCTCCAAAATGCTGAGCATATGGTAATGCAACTCAAAGTGTGTGACCATCCACAACAGACAGGTAGAAAAATGATGACGGTCACATTCTGCTCTGTGACAGGGAAATCTAGTAAGTGATAGAAAGAATGGATATGACAGAAGAAATGACTGGAAGCAAAGTAGAAAGTCTGTGAGTTTTAAGCAATCTCTAATTTTTAATTAAAGAAACATTCTTTTTGTTTTGTTTTAAGCTGTCTGCTTGATCTCTCAATAAGCAGATCCCCATCTTTCAAGCAGCCAGCAGGAAACTGCTCGCAGAGATGATGGCTGTAACCCCCGAGGGCAGTGCACAAGTAGGAGGTGCCGAATGCATGGTGCACATTTAAAAATGCCAGGCAACATTTCAGCTTCTGAGGGAGCAGTACATACCACTGGGCACTTCTTCACACTTCAGCCATGTTCTACAGCAAAAATTACTCTACAGCATTCAAACTTCCTTCTCAAGAAGATGTAGTGGTACTCAGTGCATTCACAACCACTCTTTTTTTTGTTTCATGTTACTTTTTTCTAAGATAAATTTTGGGAGGATGTAGAGTCCAGTGCATGACATCTTTCATTGTAAACTGCTAATTATCTACCTAATTATTTACTCGCAGGGAAGAAATGCTTCAAATTTAATGAGTAGATAACAACAGTAAATAAGTAAGTAGTATTTGCTTCTGTTCTGGGTCTCAAGAAAAACAGTTGAGTTTTTAGTTTTGTTATTAAAAACAGCATTTGCAGTTATACCTCTAAGGTTTCCAAGCATAGTCTTTAGATTAGACTGGAGATAGCATTACACCTTCTAAATATTTCAGAAAAGAGGTAGGGAGAAAAAAAACCCCACCAAAATACACAGCACTGCAGCACTCATCACCAAAGCCTGTATGGAGGTATCAAAATCTGTAGTTTTCCCTGAAAATTTTGATATAAATAAACAGATCTCCAGTGTCATAGAACCTCTGAGAACACATTCTGTAATACTTCAAAGATGAAGTACTTTTAAAACACATACACATTCTTACTTAAAATGCTATGTTAATATGCTTTACAGCACTTAATACACTATGTTTAAATTTTAAGCTGAACAAATTCTATTTCCAGAGCAATCAAAACTACCCCTATGAAGAAGGCTGTATTTCCAGGAAAAGTTAGAAGTGTATTTTGTTCCTTGTGTGTATACCTATTAACTCTGATGAGATAGTATACTGGGAGAGATTTACATGAACAAATTCAGAAACTCATCAGCTTAAACAGTCCCTTTAATATAACAAACATATCCAACTCTCAAATATAAACTGGAACCAACTAACAAAAAAGAAACTCAAAACAACTTTCTGAATGCCAAAAAGGGCTTTTGCAAAACAGTGCACATTTATTCGAGGTATCGTATCCATGAAAACAAAACAAAACAAACCCAACTATCTACATTTAAAAAGAATATTTACTTAGCAAGGCAAAAGAGGTTAGGTGGCACATACAGAGTAAACAGATGTAAACAGTGTAAAAATACAGAATGTTAATACCAACCAACCCCAAACTTTGGTTATGAAAACTGATGTAACCCAATATATTTGAGAAAAAGAAATCAGAGGCATGCAAAATATTATTTGTTAAAATGCACTCATCCATGTGGCTAAGTGAAAGTCACAAGCTAGTGAGATGGATTTAGAAATGCAGTTTTCCTTCTTTCTTTATTTCTTAGATTGATTGTCATTCAATTTTCCACTGAAGTGGAATGGCTGATGGAAAGCTTTCAGTCTTCTTCAACCCACTGGTAACTGGATTTTGGAAGACTCCAAACAGGTGTTGCAAAAGAGGTTTAGGTAATTGTGGTTTTATGATACAGTGCAATACACAGCCTCATTCAAATGCTGCAAGCAAATGGTGCATGATCTATTACCATTCTGGAAAGCAAAACCTTGGAGAACAGTCAAGTTGCTCCAGATGGAACTGAAAGATTTTTGAGTTTCTCCTCACCAGAGCAGTGACAAACTCCATGGTACATTAGGTAAGCCACTTAACATTTTATTTGCAACACAAAGTATTTTGGCAACCAAAATATAGTAGAGGAATCTGAATAGTGACCTGCAGTGCATGTGCTTTTCAGAAAAATCAAGTTTTGCTTCAGATACACATCGGAACCCTGAACAGCACAAGGCTTTTCACAGTGAAGCAACTGTATCGACGCCATCTGCCTCAGATGCATCTACAGGTCTTTCTTGTCTTCTGCTTCATTTAAATTGTCCTGAAGAGAGACAGATTAAAAATATTTTTTAATGTTTGGCAAGATCAGAAACCACTGTCTCCAGATGCCACATTCTGCTCCCTGGCAATCACACCTGATTTGTTCACAATACACCCTCCAAAAGTTGTAGTCCCATCAATACTACCCCACACAACACGTGCTCTTCTGATCCTTGCACAGTAACAGCCACGCAGCCCACTCCGCTTCCCCACTCACGTTACAGCTGAACTATTCAGCAAACTCAGTAGAAAACCTTTTCTACTGATTCATCTTTATCAACTGATTCATCTTTAGGAGCTGCGTCTACTGTGCGCTCAGTACCTTCTGTTCTTTCCATTCAGAGGTAAACACAGAAAACTGTAAGGATGTGTGTTCTAGACCACAAGACTGTTAAAAATGCAGCAGGACTACTACGGCTCATTACACAGGGAAGCACAACAAAGACAGGACATGCACGGTGGTCTTAATTCAAACACAGAGATCCGTTGAGCCGTCTCTGTAAGAGTATAGGGTAAGGCTGGAAATCAGTTAAGTGGCCTCGTGGAGTACAGCAAAGAGATTATAACCAACTCAAATTTGCCTTTTAAAATTTTATTTTATTAATACAGGACCAACGAACAGCTCTTACTGAAAACCATGTCACCATAATTTTAACATTGATCATTTATTTTCTCCCGGGACCATTCCTGGTAGACAGACTAACTTTCATTTTTATTGAATTTTGGTTGAGCTCTGATATGAATGTTAGGCGTGGAACATACAAACACCTGTCAGACAACTTGAACAGTCTGGACTTCCAGTTCTACCAGAAATGATTACTGCATTTATTACGGGTATTATAGCCACGTGCACATGCCAATCCAGTCAAACTGCTAATTCAGCTCTTGCCTACTATGTTTCTTTTTTTATTTATTTTTGTACTTCAGTTTGAATTTTTATAGTAGCCTGGTTTTAGCCTAGGCTGTTTGTTGGTTTGTTTTTGTTCTTACATATCAACAGTATCGCAACATATATAATCCAGTAGTGCAGAAACATGTTTAAAGAGCAAACAAAATAAAATTACTCTTGTAAGTGATGTATATACCACACATACTGCTTGTATAATTTTCTCTTTCTCACAAGGTTTGATCATCACACGCAAAACTATCTGAAACTTATTTCACAAGTGACAGCAAAATCGAGTTTAATGATCACCAGAGCTTTGTCACCTGAAGGGCAAAAAAGAAAATGCTAACAGTTTTGCTGTGCAGTCCTTGAAAAACAAAATTCTACTATTTTGATGAAGTTTAAGGAGTGCTGCCAATTGTAACTTTAAGCTATACTAGATTTTGGTAAATTTTCTTGCATAATAAATTACCAACAAGCAGAATTTTGCTGGTACCATTTCAGAACAGTGTGTTCATCTAGCAATCCAGAACCACCTACCTGAAGCCGTTCATATTCTTTCATCAGATGATCATATTCTCTTTTAAGGCCTTCAGACTGTTTTTTAACAGCAGTCACTTCATTATTTGCCTTGTGGAGAGCTGTAAAATATCAGTATTAGAGTTTTAATTATTACTAGCATTCCTGCAGTTCCTCTGAGCCCTAGTTATATACTAGGGCTCCACTGCTCTAGATAGTCCTTCCTCTAAAAAAACGGAATTTAAAACAGAGCATCACTGATGGGCACAGAAGGAGATGTGCAGGACAGGGAAGGGAAAGGGAACAACTTGTGTTCAGAAGAGCAGCAAAAGGAACAGGAAGGGCTGTAAGAAAGATAAGGGCAAGACCAATAAACTGCTGACAGAGGTGACAAGTTAGTGATGACTACAGTGCTTTGTCACATTGCAGAAGACAGTTCTAGAAAAACAAAACTCTACAACACCAAGACCAAAACTGTCAGCCTTCTTAAAAGAAAGAGGGAAGTCGAACACTGGGCAAGATTTTAGCAAAGCAACTGAGGCCCTGTATAAAATGAGGGTGGGGGTAAGAGATCTAACACATTATTATCAGAGTATAGACCCCTCCTTTTCACCCTGTTATATGTTCTACCATGCATGAGTTAATTAACTAGAAGCATCACTATGGATGAGAAGGCAGAAATGGTGGTGGTAGGACAGACAACTGTGAACAGGTTTTTAATATGAGAAAAAGTAGTTATTACTATATTCACAATCTCAACAGCAATAAACTGAGTGCATGTTTATGCTGCAGTATGAAATGGTCCAGGACTCCCTAGGGGCTAATTTGCAATGCAGCGTAAAGGTTCATAAAGCCATTACTCCTAAGCTGTTATGCAAGCATTCAAGTAAGGTAATTTAGACATTTTTATATTCCTTTGCTATAGGTATCTCAGGTATCTTTATATTTCTTTGCTGTAGTAGCACAGGCATACTCTAAAATTTGATTTATTCAGGCTAAAATAGAGAAATGTTGTTAATGTCCTAGAAGGCTGCCTTAAATTTGAAGAACAAGTCTCGATGGTACAAACAAAAAGAACAACCCAACCCCAAATATTTGCGAATTTCCTTGTTCCAAAATTGTGGACTTATCCTTCGACTGTGAGGTCCCTGAGGCAGACTGCTCTTTGGGATCCCAGACACCTCCAACACACTCAAGAATGGCAGCACATCTGCAAAAGCCTGTTTTCGACAGATGAGAAGCTCAATGTGTTTTTTGGTAAGCACCTAGTTACAACTACTCTGGTCTGAACCGTGTTTCAATTTGGGTACTCATTCCTGAAACATCAGGACACAAGAGATTTGACCACTCTCCTACATACAGAAAGGAAGACTTCCTCACCCAGTGTTTCTGCTATTTTTAATTAATTGATTTGAATGTATACATTCAAAATCATCCTCATTTTACAAGTCTGCCAGTGGTTTTCCAGTAACAGGACTTTTACCTAAGCTGAAATTCTGGTCTAGTGAAGTTAATTACAAGTATTGAATCCAACATGGTAAAAAATTCATCCCGTTTCTTTCCATTCTTTCTTTCATTTCCATACTCTTACATAGAAGTTCTTCATCCTTTAATGCACTCTTGACAGCAACAACACAAAAAAATATTTTCGAAAGGTTCTGGTATTTGAAATAGCCATGATTTGCGCATATCACAAGTCAAACCCAACTGCATTTACTCTCTCTCTCTGATCTTGCTGATGTTTAAATATTCAACAGTAAAATTTGAAAAATCACTCTCAAATAAACTTGTGACATGTAAATAAGCTTCTGAATTTGAAGCTGTAGACAAAAATACGTATGTATGCTATTTCACTTCTTCAAGAATCTGCTAGTTAAAAAGCTAAATTTTGCCTTTGTTTAAACATTCTTGTACACAATTATAGTAAAAATTAACAGTATCTCATTTCCAAAGACATAACTCAATGTTATCGATCTAATACTATTTAGCTATTTGCAAGCAGCAGCACAGTACTTCAGCTGCAACCAAAAACTACTGTATTTTTAAAATATGAAAAAAAGTATCTAAGAGTATCTGCAAACCAAGAAAGCAAACAAGCCACTGCATTGTTTCAATGTTTTGACCAAAACAGATGTAGGACAGGAACCCCTCACCTAACCCTAGAAGAAGAAAAAACAAAGAACAGCTTGTCCTTTCCACCTGTGTTGGCTATGGATCATAACCAACCAAACAAACCCAGACTCATCCCTGTTGGGGTCACACAATAAAAAGGAGCATCACATCTTTGAAAACTTGGATTCCACAATGCACTAACTTTTCTGGATGTCTTCTCAAGCAACAGAGACCATCCATACACCACTGCTCAATGATTTTGCCATTGCATGAATGCTGCAGTGCAGCCAAGTTGATCGTACAGGTATACTGTTGGTCATATGGATTGTATCATATGAACACTGATCCAGCAGAAAACAGAAGATCCTTTGTGTGCTCAATACAGTCAGTTATTATTCTGGCTCCCATCTGGCCTGTAACTTTTGTCTCACAGGAGACAGAACAGCTGGACTGGAAGCAAGCAAAACCCAACAGCTGATTGTTCCTACCAAGTAAACGCAGCAATGCTCCTATGCTAATGCAACTAATGAGAGAAATAGATAGTAAGTCCCAAAATTGGAATCCTGTCTCAGAACTGTGAGATGTGGGCTATCCTTTTCCATTCCTTCCCCTTCCCTTCAAAGAAAAATCAGCAGAATATTCTTAGGGCAGTATATCAGCAGAAGACATTTATGGAAAACTTTATCCCTTTATGCTTAATGTGTGACTGGAGGTCCATAAACTAATGTAACATGTACAGCCTGGGAGAAGTAAAGGACTTGTTCTTCCCTTACCACATTATCTGCATTCTGTTCCAGGATGGATAGTTTACTTCAGATTCATCTTAAGTCAAAGTAGGATGAGGAATAAAATTGCTGTGAAGAGGTTATAACAAACCAGAAGCTGTAGTATTTCTATTATCTTCTCATTTCAACACGGAGAACTGAACAGTAAAATAAAATCAAACAGCAACAAAAGCAACCAATTGGGCATTTCCCTGCACAACTACTGGTCCTGGTTTGACTAAATCACTTGACTTACAGTGCTTGCTACTAAGGAAACGATCTGGAACTTAAATTAGCATTGCTCACAATACAAGTCTAAACCCCAAATGATTTGGACAAGTTTAAGACTAAGAAAGATCCCTCTCTTAAAAGAGACTTCAAGTTGAGAAAGAGCTATTCACATTTAAGAATTTAGGCACTGACGGGACAAGAGATTTGCCAGCAAATATGCTGTAAAGCTGGGAACACAACACCAGTCAAGTAATTCCATACTAATTCTGAATTCCCTTAAGCTATTATGCTCAGATAAAGTTTAAAAAGAGAAGGTAGGGCCAAACAAACACACACACACAAATTTGCTCCAAGTACCTTTTGCAATCTCGAACGAAATTTTATTACAAAAGGAATGTTATAGCATCTTCAGATAGTTTAAATGGCTTGTGTAACAAACCCATGCTTGCTGTATGCAGTGCCATCCCGACGAGGTAACAAATATGAATACCAGCTTTTGTTCCATCTGACATTGTGCAATGGCTCCCGCCAAAGTTACAATCTCAGTTAAAATGTAAGGTTAAGTAAGACAGACTTTGTTTCTAAACCTCCCTCCGCCGTTGGCTAAATAACATGCAACAGCGGCCAATTCTTTTAACTTGTAGCTCCTATCCCCAGCTTAAAAAAGAAAGATGATAGTTTGTTGGTTTCTTTTTGTGTTTGTTTTTGTTGATTTTTTTTGTTTTGTTGTTGTTTTCTTAGTTCCCTTGTTTTTAAAAACTGAAGTGCTTCAGTGGAGCTCAAAATAAATATAATTTTCATATATGGCACTAGCCTGCACGGCAACACAAAGGCCGAGCTGCACTCTCCCTGACAGTTAAAAGCTCTATGGAATGTATTCCCAGTGTCTGTATTGTTTATATCTTTCTAACCTAACAACCGTAGCATTTAAGTGAGAGCTGTACATCTGTACATGCACACTTTCTAAAACAGTCAACAATCAAAAGCTATTCCAAAACCAGTCCTCCACACGAATTGTTGCTCTCTTACTGTCTCCTACACTACTCTGCAACCACGAAACAAAAGGCACTTGTGACACATTCTGTACACAAAACAAACCTCATTAAACGATGCACGGAAGTTTCATCAGAATTTCCTCCTGCCGTACTGTATGCCTAGGGCAACGACATATAAATAGAGACCATTTTCGGAAAAAATTGAACAAAATTCCAATAGCGCCTCAATGACTTTGGCGAGTCAGTACACGCTTCACAAAGTGAAATCCTGATGTTGGAGACAAAGCAACGGTCTTTGGATTTTGCCTCAATGTGGCACTACAGACTCGGCTCCAAGATGCAACAAGGTCACAGCACAGTAACGACACACAGGTGCTGGGGACTGCAATGCCCATTATGCTATAGAAGATGCAGGTGGAAACTTTAGGTGCACGTCATTTGCCATGAAATATTATTAGAAAAGTGAGGGGTCATAGCTGGACAGGAGTCTGACACCAGTGTTCTGCTGCAAGATTTGATCAATACTAGTTGTTCTATAAAAATTGCTTTCGTGTAAATGAAGCTGTAGCCTTTACCATACACTAGGACAGTGGCACCAAAATAATGACCCAGGAGAGAAAGTGAAATAGCATAGCACTGCAGAAGTCTCCCTCCTGCCCAAAGGGTCCCATAACAACAAATGGACATTTCGCACATCAGCATTTTCACAGTGTGGGATCTGTAAGTGAGAAAAAGTTAATACAACAGAAGTGTCATTCCTGCCCCGAATCCAAGGACTACTATAAGGACAGCTCCTTTACGAAACTTCTCTCAGACTCTGACCTTATATCCAGTTGTAGAATTTGTTTTGTTGTAGCTTTCTTAGATAATTTTCAAAACTATCGAAAAAGAATCACAGTACCTCTTCTACCCCAAAAAAATCCCTATAGTCTGAGACCTGCAGCCATCACGAGAGCCTTTAATTATATGAATCAACATTTTGTTAGAAACATGTCTAATGTGTACCAGGAGAACCATTTCCACATCAGCACTGGGTGCTCCTAGGAGTATGTATATTTAATTCTAGGTATCAGTGAGACATTTTTCATAACATACACATGTATCAATCAAATACCATCTTGGAAGCTTTCTAAATAGTCATGTTATTACATGTCCAGGTATGCTAAAAATGGATTTAATCTCTAAAAGTGCTAGCCCCACTGCTGAGTGCCTATAAAACCTTCAGTATGTGGGTCTGCAATAAAGTAGTGAAGAACTAGCCCCCTTTCCTTTACTTCCATGACAAAGCAAAAAAAGACATCAAGTGGGGTAAAGTCAAATCTGAAAAGAAATTTGACTGAAATCTTTGTCACTCCTTTCCAACCTTTTCTCAGATTTTAGTAATTTCACTGTTCAGCTTATCTTGTATTTTCATGCTTCCTTCCCACCTGCCCAAAGCACAGTAGGTAGCATAACGTCTTCTTAACTTAGGATTTCACTTACAGTTGACAAAAAAAATAAGGTAGACTGTAATTCTTATAAAAGGTAGAAAGCTGAAGAACTAGGGATGAGTCTCCTTGAAAGTCTGCAATAATCACTGTCTATACTATAATTTCAGACACAATTTCAGCAAGAGGAGACACACAGTATTTTCTCTGCCAGGAGTTGTAAATACTGGGTCAAACCCTCACAGAAAATTTGGATCTCCCCTGAAGTCACAGCACTGATCTGATACTAAACTGCGTTATTTAAACGCAGACTTACATTTAGGACTCCTCCTGAGTGCCACTCCATTGAGGTAACCCACTTTTCAACATGTGGCTTACTATAAAGTAATAGATCACCCTATCGTCATGTGTAATTACCAGACCATGCCTAACATATGTACTAGACCAGAGAAGCTGATATTTGAAACTGCTCTGTGAAAAAGATTGTACTTTTTTATTTTTTTACATGCAAGCAGCAAAAACAACCCCAAACAACCAAACTCCAAACAAACAAGAATAAAATCCAAATTTATGACTCTTACTGATACTAGAGCTGAAAATCAAACAAATGAAAAGAAAACGCCCAAAAAGCAAACCAGTAAAGTTTTTTCCTTTTTATACTAGTTTTGCCTTGTTTTATTACTAGGTGACATCCCCTATACTCTTCAGTCCCATTTCCTCCCCAAAAATGCTTCCAAAATTTCATAGATTGGACTTCGTGAACAGAAAGGAAAGGTTACTTTAGTCATGTGAGCTCAGTGGCACGAAATACATTGTTAAAAAGAAATAAACCAAGCTTTTCAATCTCATCTTTCACTTTGTGTAGTGCATTGCTCACACTTAGTGAGCACGAAACTCAACATTCACCTGCTCAGTTGCAGAAGTTTCAAAAGAAAACAGTAAATTCCATTCCCATTAAATCTCTAACAATCCACAGAAAGCTGTGTCTACAGATACGGTTATTATCAAGTACTTTAAGCTTTCTAATAATCGGTTTGCTCAAAATAATGTATAAGATAACTTACTAAAATTAAGGTAAGAAAGACGTATACCTTAACACTATCTAGCTGACAATGCTAATTAATGTAACCATGGGGTTTTCTGTTTTGACAATGAGAGGGATAGTATCGGGGAAGAGTTGTAACTAGTTTCCTATTCACTCCCTAAAAGACCCTCTCCCCCACGTTCCCCCTAATAAAAAACTCAAGCATGCCTTAATTTATACGTCTTTTGGATGGACAACAGCTCACAGGGAGAATGCAGCTGAAGCAGCATGTGGTAAATCTATTTATTCCTTAGCTTTCTCTAGCATTCCTGACTGAAAAGCTTACATTATATTAGTATTACATACCACCAGTTAGTTTAAATAAAACATATGTATTTAAGTTTTTCATTGATCCTGTCACTTCAAAGGCAGTTTTCCCTCTTTTCTTTAAGAAAACAGCAGGAGAGGGAAAACCCACAATCAAACCTGCCTGAGAACTTAAATAGAGAGTCTCATTACTTCATAGATTCTTGTTGCTTGAATCCCAGTTGAAAACAGCTGTTCTACAGTTTTATTCATCTTCCTAGCGGACAATGAAAAAGGATTTGTGAAATACTTGTTGCTATTCTCAAAGCTTTGTAGCAGTGTCATGCAGTATGAAAACAGGGCTATGTTTTGATGACAACATGCTATTTGGTACCATGAAGATCTATATTTTGTTGCAGTCCGAACATCTGATTAAGGCTTACAAGGTCACAGGCACTGTTATCTTCAAAACACTAATTTCAGATCAGCAGGTGTTCATAAGCATCACACACCTTGACAGATCCCACTAAGACAGAACCAAGCAGGTAAATTCTGCTTCTATCTCAATTTGAGTCGCCAAGAAAGCAGTTTTGACAACCTAAACCCTAATCATGGAAGCTGCTAACAAAAGTATTATGTTACAAATCGCAAGGCATGTTTTTCTGTAGACAAAAAAAAAAAGATTAAAAAAAAAAAAAAAGCTAACACTTCTGCTGCAGGAGATCTATACATTTAGAATACTAGTGAAGGACTCTTCTTCTATCTGACCGAAATCCTACTTTATAGAAAAAAAAACCTCAGCCACACACTTCCCCATTTTATACAAGGAGAGTGGCTGATATGTATAATATGAAAGATTAACTTGATGTCTATAACCTGCAATTGATTCCACATCCTGGTCACATCATTGGTGAAGATGAGTCAACACTACTGAAATTTATCAGTTCCAATTGCTAATAAGTACAATTTAACTAAGGTGTTCAAATTACACCATATATATTTTCTTAATGAAAACATTTACTAACTTATGGGGATGTCAACGGCAGGCTTTTCCAGTTTAGTCAAACGTGAAGAAACCCCAAGCCAAGTGTTTTGTAAACTGGTGAAATTAAAGCTGTATCTAGAATAAATTTTTGACATCCAGTGTTGAAATTATCTTTTTCTTAATTGCAAAGTCCTAACCAACACTTACCATTTGATGTCTTCTGTAGCTCTGCTTTCAAACGTTCAATTTCCTTCTTCAACTTTTCATCAGTTGCTTCCGCTGACTCTTTCTTTTTACCGCTTCCTTTTTCACTCAAGGTCTATTAAAAATGACAGTTGCTACAATTACTTTAGTTTTCATTAGTCTGACATTAATGCCAAACAACCAGAGAATGTTAGCCTTGATCTTGCAAAGTGAAGTTTTATCAAACGTCAACATGACACACACAGATAGTCAGTTCTAGAAAAAGACCCCAAAATTGTATATAAAAGAAAAAAACCACAAAAGCTCAGTGTTTTAAGTTGATAGTAATGGCACACTTGTATGGCATTATCTTCTATGCAAGAATACTTTGTATCTCTGCATCAAGCTCACAGCTTCTATTTAGGTTACAAATGGCTTTTCTGGAAGACACACAAGGGGATTGCAAGTGACAGAACACTGCCATGTTTATGTGCAGTTTGTTCTAATAATTTATTCTGATTTAAATCATGTAATACATCACAAATTTCTCCTTGTAGGATTTCAGCTACTTCAATCTCCAGAACACCGCAGTATCAGGATTAGACGTCCACTGAAATTCAAGAAAAAACTAGGAAAGGATTCAGGAAGAGCCCTGTAAGTATCAGATACAAGAGCAGTGTGCTCCCCAAACACGTTGGCACTACTATACTTATGCACGCTCTTACTAAGGCAATGGTGTTTGGTGACTTAAAAGTATCATGCATTAAGGACTGGACCCCATAATTAGACCCTTTGCTCATATAGTCTTTATTATTCAACCAAGCATCATCACTGTTACGAAAATGGCAAAAGAAGTGGTAAATGCTTAAAGGGAAAAAAACCCCGTGGAACAACTGAGATGAAGAGATGTCAGAGGAACTAGTGATATCAGAGCTTACTGGGCACAGGTGGGGGCAGGGGGGAAAGACTGCTTTAGGAAGAAGGAAAGGAATTGTTTATAAAGACTGGTAAAAATCAAAGAAAAATGGCTGAAGAAAATTTTTCAGAAGCTATTTAACCGAAGAGCGGAGATTGTGTTTGACTTCTGGTAACAAAACCATACCAAATTTGGCATTAAACTGGCCACAGATCAACTCCTTTACTTTGTGCTCAGCTCCTTCTATTGATACACAAACAGTTACTTCTCTAAACTTTTACCTTAAGTCCTGTGCTCCATGGAATTTCTGAGCAGCAGACAGTGCGAATCTAGCACTCGAGGGTAACCTTACACTGTACTTAAAGCCAGTGTCCTACATGTAATTGCTCTTCCCTCTCTCTGATGATGGAATAAAGCACCCTTGTAAATGAAGACAAAGCCATAGTATCTCTATGAAGTAAAATAAACCAATTCTGAACACTTTCCATCTCCAGAGCAATGGAGATCCAGCCAGAGCATCCAACGCTGTACCTGTGGCTCCCTCTGTATTTGCAAACCGTGCAATCAAACACACAACTAGAAACAAGACAGGAACAGTTTCCAGTTTCTGGCTATCGCTTACAAGCGGCTAAGAGAGCGTGTTGCTAAGAGAATGTGAAAGCAGAACAAAAAGAGAACTTTTGGCCAAATCCCAACAGGACAGCGAGAGGAGGAAAAAAAACCAAAAAAAAGAAAAGTGCTAGTATGCAGTAGAGAGACAAATTCCATGGCTGAGGGAGGGAGTCTGGATCATTTTGGCAAAATACCAAATCCCAAATTTCTGGAATAATTTCATACTTGGGCACACACTCTAGGGATCTTTGTTCTACGACATCTCTCCAACAATGAGTTTTTTTGCATCCCTTCTAGTACTTTTTGTCCAGAGTCTGTTCTTTATGTCTGAAGATTTATTGCAAAAAAAAATAAATAAATTACAGTGCTGGTAACCATAGACACTACTCCAGACAAACTGGAAGGAAACCTGTACACACCTGCAGTGAATTTTGTTTTGCCATTGTGCCAGACTGAAGAATGCTGTAAAACTCTTCATACTCTGGTTATCTGCACTCTAGCTTATGGTTCAATCTCTTCCAACAGAAGACAAACTAACCAATTACAAGAAAATACTTCATATATTTGTCTTCATTATCTTTGCTGACTTCCCTTCCTGCAAACAACTCTATACTGAACGGACAAACGATGGCTTAATTCTCTCCATTCTTCTCATAAAAATAACATGTTTTGATCCATTGGTGGTTCTTTTAAGTAACAATTTTTTGGGTAATATCTTCATTAATATTATGGCAGTGCCTTATCGAGAAAGGAAGGTATTAAGAAATTGACTGACCCACCATAAAAGTAGAAAAAGAATAATAAATACAATAAACACAAAAGACCATGTTTACAAGTTAGAAAAGAGATTTCAAAACTGTAGCAAATCCTATTTGGAATAAACAGTCAGCAGGAGAACAGCTACATTGTAGGCTTTTCCGTACTGGATTGCCGTAGCCCTGACCTAAACAGCAGACTGTTTAGGACAAAATAAAATTAGTGTCACTTTGCTATGATTAAATTCAGAGAGATATTATAAAAATATATTACTACTTTGATGACATTTGTGCTGGAAAGACAGAAATTCATTTATTCAGATTACTTTGTTTCCTTTGTTAATAAAACGCTACTGAAATTTACATTCAGTATTCTGAATTACATAAGAACGTTGTTCTTCCTTTTTCCACCAGGAGAAAAAAAATGAATTAACATTATTCAGTAGCAAAACATCCCAAGAGCATTTTGTACTATTTGCTGCATAAGAAAATAATTACAAAAATTCAAAGATACCTCCTGCAGCCTTTCATTCTCGGCCATGTATTTTTTGGCTGCTTCAGTAGCATCATTTACTTGCGCTTCCAGAGCTGCGTGAGATGTCATTCCTTTTGCCAACTGAGTAAGAAGGGTAACAGTACGTCTCAAAACACTGGTGAAGAAACACAGTAAACAGACTAGTAATTCACAGCACGAATTAAAAAAAAAAACAACAGAAGAAACAACAAACACCCCTTCCAACAATTCCTTTTCTTGGCTGTGTTAGATTTGAAAACAAAAGCACAGGAGGACTGTTATAGCACCTGAAGGGAAACATCCAGGCTCATTGATGACAAATAAGAGTAAAATAAGAGATTGAAGAGATTTTCACTCATCAAAAAAAATCTGATTTTTACCTGATGCAGAGCCTCCCTCTTCCCAAACCCCCACAGCCATTAAGGGGTCAGAGACCTGCTTGCTTAAAGGCTGAAATACTCTTAAAATGACCTAGTGTTTTAATAGATGGATCGCTGAATACAAGACCCAAGCAACACGTTATCGTAATGAGTACCACGCTCCCTCACCTTTAAAAAAGGCCTTAAAAGAATAAAATTAGCAATGTGAGCACATTAATCTCCAAAGCACTCTGTCAATACTGCAAAAATCAGAACACACATCAATGTCAGCACTCACACGGCAACCTCAAACCTAAGCTTTGCAAATATCTCCCTTGATTTGGTCTAGTGATTGCTTCTTTGCATCACTACTTTCATTATTCATCTTGGAGTCTTTCAAGGAAAGGGTCAAAGCCACACACAATTAAATTAATTCCTGTAATATAACTATGCAGCTGCTCTTCAAAAGAAATTTGAAAATCCAAGTAACTGGCTTTTTCATAACTGAAAGCGTATTAATAGATCTTTCAGCTTTCAAGGTAAGCCCTCCCCCCTACTTTTTCACTGAAAGCTCATTTTCTTACTTTTTTTTTTTGTTTTAATAAAAAAGTTAGGGTCTCCATGTCACTACATTTTCAAGGTTTAGTATGTTTTACCATTGCTTATTAATTTATAGATGCAGGAGTCAGGAGTCAGTAAAATATCATTAAAAAAGAATGACAGAATCATGTACATTGACAGGGGCTTTCACGGGTTATCCTGTCCAAGCTCCTACCCAAAGCAGGGACAGGTTGAACAGATTGCTCAGAGGCTTTGTCCAGTTGTGTTCCCACTGTCTCCAATGATGGAGATTCCACTGTCTTTCATCATCCTTGCTCCAGTGTTTGACCACTCTTGATTGCAGAAAAAGTGCTTTTTACCACAAGTCAGAATTTCCCAGGTTCCTGGCCTGTTGCCTCTTGTGATTCCTGTGTGGATCCACTGAGAAGAGCTGGCTCCATATTCTCTACATCCTACCACTAGATAGTTGTAGAAAGCAATAGGAGCTCTGTTTTGATGTCTCTTTTTGATTGAAGCCAGGCTCCCTCACACTCTCCTCATAGGTCATGTGTTTCAGATCCCAGCCTTCTCGTTACCCTGCTGCAGTACTCCCAAGATTTTGAGGAGTCAAAACCGGACACAGTCTTGAAGCTGCAGTGCCACACGCGCCAGACAGAGGGGAATAATCACTTCTTGACCTGCTGACACCTTGCTATTACAGCTCAATAACATGACTGGCTGCCTACCAGGATCCCCAGGTCCTTCCTTCAAAACTGCCTTCTATGCAGCCATCCAGTCAGTTCCCAGCCTGGATGATGTACATCGTTATCCCATAAGATGTCAGACTTTGCATTTGCTGTTGTTGAACTTCATGAGATTTCTGGCAGCACATTTCCCCAACCTGTCCAGCTTCCTCTGAATAGCAGCCTTGCCTTCCAAGGTATCAGCCACTCTGATTTGGTACTGTCTGCAACCTGCTGAGAGCTCAATCAATCCATGTTGTTAATAACGACGTTACAGATCTTTAAGGTCCCTTCCAACCCAAACCACTCTATGATTCTATTGAGCCAGTACCATTCTCTAAGAGGCATCAGCTGGAATTTGCATTACTATCATCCTTTGAACGCAAAGGCCCAGGAAATTTTCCACACACTTTTTTCTTCACTTCTCCAGCCTATACCTGTCCACAATCAGGCTATGATACCAAGATAGACTATGTCAAAGGCCTTACTAGAGGCACAGAACATCCACTGCTCTGCCATTTATCCACACAGCCAGTTGCATCTTTGCAGAAGGCAACAGGGATGATCAGGCATGATCTCCCCTCACTAAATCCATGCTAGCTGTTCCAAGTCATTGTATCCCTCGTGTCCCTGAAAATGGCTTTGAGTAAGAAATGCTCTGTAACCTTTTCAGGGAGGAGGACGAGTAGTTTCTAGTTCCCTACATCCTGCTTTGTGTCCTTCTCGAAGGCAGGCGCAGTGTTTGCCTTTTTGCAGTCACCAGAATCTTCCCCTGAACACCACGATCTTTCAAAAGCGATAGAGTACAGTCTTGAAATGACACTGGCCAACTCCCTTTGCATGCAAGGAGGCATCCCATCCTAGGATGCCACAGACTCCTGTAGGCCCAAGATGTTTGATGAAGTGCTCCCTAGCTGTATCTGCTGCTTCTGTGGGTAATGTTAAATTCCCCACTGACACTCCCAGAAGTCTCAGAGAATTGGGAGGCCCAACAGTAGACCTTACCAGTAAGAAACAATGCGATGTAAGGTCACTAACGAGACACTCAGCATCTCATTCTTTTCCATATCCTTTGTCAGTTGGTCCCCTACCCCACTGAGCAGTAAGTGTATCTTTCCTTTAGATTTCCTTTAGTTTTCAGTCCTTCTCATCCCTTTCTTGGTGTCGGGTAGCAGAGGGCGAGACAAACCTTGGCAGGCTCTCCACATCTCCCAAGACATTAAGTCAGATTGGCAGATGGATGCCTCTGTCCTACCCAGGGGACAGTTTCTGGTAACTATATCTCTTCTCTTTTTTTTGTGTAGTTGGTGGATGAAGGCTCAGCTGGGCCCAATATCTCCACTGATAGGAAGTCCTCTTCCTCACCTGCACTCAGTGTTCTGCAATCACTGAGCCACAGATGAAGAGCTTTTGTTATATTGCCAGAAGTGACAAGCTTCCAGCCTCCTCTGTTTTGGGAATGTACACCTACCATTCTTCTGGAATTCTTCTATTGGCTGATGTACTAAAATGAACCCAAACATACCCAAAGAATAAACTAGGGATATCCAAGTACCCATTCAAACCTACATGTGGTCCTAACTTGGTTGGGTGATAGTGACAGCAGTGGAGGATAAGGCAATCCAACTTTTTCCACCTTTTCTGACAGATATTATGCCCGTTTAATCGATAAGCAAAACAGCTCTACTAAGAAAGGTCCTCTGATCTATCCACTACTGTAGAGTATTTATTTCTTCTAAATCTTCGTGAAAGGTCAGTAGCCCAAAAAAGGCCTCAAGCAAACCTCTTCAAGAGCAGAACTTTTACTCACAATAAAATCTATTAGGATCACCTGACAGGTTTTCTTCCTTGAAAGGCAAGTGGGAGTAGGATCCTGGGAGACCAGCTTCCAACTTCTGTGTAGGACACAATCCAGCTATTCCTCTTTTGGAGCAGAGATCACAAACATATTTGTGCATATTTGCTTAGCCTTTCTGAAGGAAGACAAAGAACATGATGCATTCCTATCACTATTGCGCAAGGCTACAGCCACCTTTGTTTTTCTCCAAAGTTTTCCTGCTCAAGTTTCGTATGAAGTTTTCCTTGACAGTTCTCTATGTACAATGCTCCTAAATGATCAACTGAAATGGCCATACATCACTCCAAGGAGAAGCAGCTTGCCAGGAGCGTCTGTGATTTCAGGTATTTCCTTGTTCTGCATTCCTCTTGCATATCTAGGCAATGTCAAACAGCTCACTGAAGGAATTCAGAAGGCAGACAGTATTCTTTGCCCAGTGTAACCATAAAACCGTGCAAATAAGTAGTGGTGTGACCGACATGTCTGTTTCTATTCATTCACATTATCTGTGTCCAATCAGCTCATGTGCTCCTTGTCCAACCAAGAAGATCTGCAGGTTGTTGCAGTTACTGCGAGGATTCACAGGTAGTCTTGGCTGCTACTGTCGGGTAGCATACAACTATCCTTTCTGTTACCCTATTTTCTTAGCTGTATTTAAGCATCTTGAAAGGGATACTGCACTTAAGATCATCATATCATAGGCCAGTTGCCACAAAGTACTTGATCTGAAACTTTTCTTGGAAGCTGGAACATCATCTACTGTTCTTATCTTAAAGCTTTACACAAAGTGGTTCTAAGCCAGACTGAAGCTTTGCTTCTTAACACAGCAGGATGCAATAATATCAGCTTGCAACATATTAAGATTATTTTAACAGTCCTTTCATTTTTGAGGTTTTTTAATTCCACTTTTCGTGTTCAAAACAAACAAAATATTGGGCATAAGTTTAGGGAAGGAAATGAGTATTCCCTGAAGAAACTTCTGCAAAATACATGTTTTCTTAAGTTTTCAAAATGTTTCTTTCCACGTGTTGCTCACATACCCTTTCAATCTTCAAACATTTGTAAGATATTATTTTTCCTGATCTTAACTTGCCTCATAGACAATCTGCTCACACTTAATTCTTTCATCTCTTTAAAACAGCCCTCTGATCTTTTTCATGGTTGCGTTATTTCGTGTGATAGTTCCTGTAAGACACGTGCTATGTAGAAATTAGAAAAATGTTATACTTACAGCCAAAGAAATAAGGAAAAACCTGAGAGGTAGAGGTTTCTTTGCGATCGGAAGAGTTTCATCTGAATATGATCAAAGGCATTGGTATTGACATTTGCAGCCCTTTCATTCACATGAACGGCTGAGTACTTCCTGACTTCTCTAACAGCATCTGCAAACAAAACCAGTTTGTTCTTACTCACATCTGTGGGTATTGCACGTAGGATAAATCACACACAGTACCAGAAATAAGTTTTTGCACTTTCTGCTCAGCAAACAGGCATAGGACAAATAGTGACATCACTTAAGTTATCCACACATTTTAAAGGTAAGTCTTAATAAATCACTGAAGCAACGTAACACAATTTCATAGATATGCCAAACCATCATCCAAACCACACTTGAACAGTCATTCCCGACACTTGCACCCAGCCATCAGGGGTCAGGCCAAAGCACCACACTCTACAAATGTTACCAGACACCCTACAGACAGTGTCAAAATGTCACTGCTGACAACTGAATTAAAATCCAGACAGTGGACAAACAGTAAGAACATTGAAAGCGAAGGGAAAAAGAAGAGATGCCTTCTGAAGTGTTTACCTCATATGGAATTTGTTAGAAAAGTACCTATTTTAGTAATGACAGAAGTGACTATTTTATGCTTGAAACACAGAAGGAAAAAATCACTTCTAGAACATCTACCAAAATAGGAAGACTGCAGTAACACAGTGTTGAACGTAAAACAGAGCAGAGGGGGTAAGTACACCTCAGCTTTCTTTCATCTGCCTTTCACCCATCTTTCAGCTTCCTTTTACCCATCAGATACTCCTGATAGTTCTGCAGAAGGGTCAGTTCACTGCCAGCTTTTCAAAGGACAAAATAATTAATTAGGACTTATATCTACATAAACCCAAAACCTAACCCAGCGAGGAGTCCATATTACAATCTGTAAGTTTAAGGTCATCATACATACTTAATGCCATCTAAAACTGCACATCAACAAAAATACACACTTTATAGCACATCATCAGTTCTTGCAGAATATTTTGGCCATGTGTTATTAAATTGCTGCTGCATTTATCTAACCAGATAAAATCAACTCCAGAGAAAAGCACATGTTCATGACATCACTTAGGACTGTTTCTTGGACATTAGTAAGTTATTTAGAAGGGGCGGGGGTGGGGGGGAGAAAAAGATTTGAAGTGAAACCTCGAACAATGCAACGAAAACTAAGACCAAACAAAATTCTGCACCTCTGTGCTAAAGGAAGATTCTACTCCTGCACTGTCCTGTCAGCTTATGCTTTAGGGGAAGGCATCTCATCACTGCTTTACTTTAGGCCCAAATCTCTCTTCCCTTGAAATCAACGACCATCACCAATCTGAAAGCAAACTTTGGTCAAAGTTTTTGATATAAGTTGATGGATTTCATTTACTCTTGAATTCTCAATCTTAAGTCATTTAATGAAGGATCTTCTTCTAAGGATAATACTAAAGATTATCTAAAAAAATGTTTAATTGCATTTCCAGTACTTCTTTTAATACTAAGAATATAGTATTGCAGTCTAGTCTGACTTTGTCATATAGGCAGTGCATCTGCATGTTTCTCTCTGCAGACAATAAACCCACACATTTTTGCTTTGTATTTAAAGTAGCTTGGAAGCACAAAGCATTTTCTGTAAGGTGCTGGAGATGCTTCTCTCCTATCCATGGAGGAGAACCACTTCTGTCACTGAAACACAGAAGAACTATTTCCAGCACTGAAGTACGGGAGATGCTTACCACACAAAGCAGTCAGGACAGACATCAAATTGCATCAGTCAGGCATATGGTCATCATTCAAGCTCCAGTTTCACTACAGCTTTACTCCTACTTAATAGACTTTAGGATCTATTCATAGCAAATATAGCCAACAGCTGGTTTGTATCTGTGCTGAGCAAAAGCACTCAAATAGCCCACTGCGTTCATATATTCTTCTGGTCTTCCCTTTCAACAGCAACCAAGAGCAAGAGTGCCATCTACTGCATACTCCACAGCTCAGCCAAATTCTGCTATCAAACACATCAAGTTCATTTACTTGCGTGAGAAAGTAAAACCAAGCAGCAGCCTAGACCAACCTCCATTTTTCCTCCTCATCCAATACTATATTACTATGCATTTCGATGCCTAGCACAGATGCACTATAAGTCTCCTCCATTCTACTGTAGAACTTTTAAACAAACTAGCTGACTTATATGAGGCTTGAATTCTTTAATCTACTGCAATGAATTCTGTACACCAGTTTTTTTTTCCCCGTTCGTTAAGAAATTGTGTAACACTTACCAAGAAACAAGACGATCAGTAAAACTATTATTGTAAGGAACATCTTGTTCCAAAAAACTGCCATTTTGCTCCATAGAGGAATCATAAAAATCTTCTGCCATCTGTAAAATAGCATTGTGTTATTCAAAAATAATTAAACACTAAAAGAAGAGCTTAATAACCTCACAGAAGAGAGTCTTGTTATTGATATGAGACTTATGTAAGGTCCCTAAACAGCTGCTTTAATTGCAATACAATTTAGGTATACTTTTCCAACTTTTCCCTTTTTCCCTTGTTGACAAAACAGGCAAAGATAGTTGAACTTGAAAATGTCTTGCATGATAGCAGGTACTCTCCAGATGTGTTTTATTTTAGCTTTTACTTTGATTAGCATTACTTTGTGTTCAGCCCTGACTACAATAAACTCAGGGATAGGGTAAAAATTGTAAAACTCATTCCATCACTGTTATTTATATCTACTTATACCCCTTGTTGCCAAATAAAATAAAACCCCTTCACAAATCAGTATCAACTCTATGATCCTTCTTCAGAAAGCTTATCTTTTACACTGATGAGTCTGCATGATTATAAAGTGCAAGGATTGTTACTATATTCTGACTCGTAAATGATGATAAAAGGCCAAGTCTCTTGTTTAATTTTATCAAGGGTCAAAGCTTCTTTCAAGAGCATAAATTTGTTGGCTACAGAAGCAACTTTAGAGGCCCAGTGGGGGTGTAGATAATTATTTCTTTTTTCTTTAAACAATCTTACAGCATGGAGGGCTCTGAAGAAATTCACAACTGCAGCACAAATGAAGAACATCTAATGCGCTCAAATGAACTGGAGCCCACAAGAAACAACAACAGAGCAGCTTCTGGTCCTTTGCAGCAGATTAGAATCAGTGCCACTGCACAAATGAAGTAATACCTAGTTATGCCATCAGGGACACAATACAGGTATGCTAGCTGCCACCTGATTACATCATGTAAAATTTCCAACTTTTGTTAAGAATGTTTACATTGTCTAGAGACTGCTAAAATTTGTCCTCAAAAAAAAGCAGATTCTAAGTTACTATGAACTTAGCTTAAATTAGACTGTAGCATCATCTCCAATGATCCCTTCTGTTTCTGCACCAGAAAGACTTATAATGTTTTAGCATTGCATGTGCAAGCTCTCACTTAAATCTTTTATTAAGATGTGAATTCTTTATAGCAGACAGCCTTAGTCTGTGTCAACCAAAAAGCTTACTTTAATTAAACCAAGTTACAACTCAAAGCCAACTTGCTACCTCTTTAAACACGCTATTCTCCAAGTTTCATACTGATTTCCACTTAAGAAATGATTCTCTGAGTCATTAGACTAACTGTACTGCCAAGTTATATTTACACTAAAAATAAGATCTCTTTACTTCAAAGTCTTCATGTGTCATATTTGCGTGCTTATTTTTCCTCAACAAGTACTGACATTCACGTTTATTAATGCTTCATTTCCTTCTGGTGACAGAAGTCATATAAACATAATCCTTCCAAATTATATACTGGCCACCACTATGAATGTGCCACACTTGGCACTACAGTTCTGTCTTTTTGCCTACTTGCATTTTCATACTGTCATTTATTTACTCCCAAGGAAGTTAAAAGCTTGTTAACAAAGTCAAAAGAGTTCATTGTCCAAAAAAATGTGTAGGCACAAGAGAGGCAAACAACCTCTTTGAGAGTGACAAGTGAGTAAACCAAAACTTTAAAGAGCAGTCGTTTCACATCTGTCTGCAACAGTGCATGCTCGATCCTTCTGACAGAACCAGCTCCCAGGCAACTACGCTGTGCAGGGCAGAGCTGCTGCCCGATGCTACTGGCACAGCACCTAAATCTCATCTGTAACCCCACAAGATGCTTGTGACAGTTTTGTTAACGAGATAGTTGCACATGTCACATAAAGGATAAAGCTATTTCACTCTTTCAGAAACTACTGTTCAAAAGAGTAACTGACTGCTACAAACAAAGCACAAAAATCTGTCCTGTGTGATAATGTTTGTGATTAAATGTTTGAGTATTTTGGTTACACCGCAAACTATGAATCTGCTTTTCAACCACAAAAACTGGATTTAAGCCCTGTTTATGTCATAAGTGAAACCTATTTCAACACTCTCAACGTACTCTGCATATGTCATCAGCCTGCAGAAATTCTTGCAGCTAGTTTCCTCACATAAACCAGTAATAATCTGATAATTACTGCTCCCATAATACTTCTCCCTTCTTACACACAATTGCACTTTTGATTAGAAAACAACAGAAAATACAAGAACTCAATAATCTATGTTGAAATGCTGAACTCTTCACAAGCCAAACTAAAAATCAGAAGTTAAATTAGGTTTTAGAACAGCTTCAACTTCTGAAGCTGAGGAAACACTGATACCGGCTGTGGAGTATCCAACCATTTTCAAGACACTCCCACAGGTTTAAGTGGTGAAATTCAGACTCTCTACACAGCAGGGTTTCCTTTTAGGCTTTGTTCCTTAAGATATTACAGTAAAAACTGCCTTTGTCATTCTAAATGTATCCAAAGATGTAGACAACAAACATCTAGAGGTTTTTACACAACACTGAAGTAGCTACAGCTTTGCACACAATAACACATTTTGTTTCCTTCCCTAACTAAAGGCATTCATTTTAGAAGAATATATTAGATTTCTTAATGATTGTGTCATGCTCCAGAAATATTTTGTTAACCCATGTATAAGTTTATAGAGACCTTTATTTCAGTGGTTCCGAGCCTTTTGCATCAAGCTGTAGTTCACTTTTTTTTTAAGCAAAAGCTCACAAATTCCTTACGGCCCTTACACGCGATGTATGTGGTTAGCTTTGAATATCAGATGTCTCTTATCTGCTCAGCACCCAGAATGCCCAGCGCACACCAAAAATGCCACTGTAAAGCTGTTCCTCATCAACTTGAAAAACAACTCCTTGAAAGGCCACGCCGTCCTCTCGTTTCTTACTGAGCTCTTGAGGGCAGATACCTCTTGTGTGCTGGCTACTCCAAAACCCTCAAGACAAGACTGGGATACAACATCCCACTTGCTGAAGCAAAGCAGATGGGGCTCATCCTGGGAACCCCGACTGCTGCTCGGGTGAATCAGCAGCGTGTAGCAAACAAACTAACATAAAGCTCCTTAAAAGAGGCTTGTGATTCTCGAAACTCCTGATGCTCAAGTTCCAAGCAACATTCCTTCAGCTTAGTTCACAACTAGTTTAAGATGCAGCAAAGCTCCGTGTTTACAAAACCAAAAAGTGTATAAAATAAACCCAAATCAGCTAAAAGACCGAGCTGGGGTTGTCCAACACGCTGAAGTCCTACCTCAGTGGAGAAATAAACGGCAGGCAGAGCACGAGAATGACTGCTATTTCACCGTACAGAAAGATGGCAACTGCCGTCCACTGGAAAGTCATCGTCCCGGCAAGGCCTGCGGGGGAAGGAGTGACTCAGGTGGGCCCGCGACCCCCGCCCGCCAGCACCACCGCACCAGCAGCGCCCCCGCCCAGGGCCCCGGCTGCCTTGCCTTGGGCCACGGAGCTTCAAGGGGAAGTATTTCTAAAAACTTAATGGCAGCTCCGAATCCCACTGTACTGACTTCCCCGCCCCAACACGCTCCTGGGGCAGAGCCCGCCCGCCGGGGGAAGGAGGTGGGCACTGGGACCCTCACGGCCGCCGTGCTGAACGGACAGGGCAGGGCCCGCCGGCTGCAGCCCCCCGTGAGGCAACCGCAGCCCCGCCTGTGCCT
>VWZK01008656.1:0-39439 GCA_013396935.1 Baryphthengus martii | reverse complement strand
GGCGCGGAGGTGGCCGCTGTCCCAGCTGGGGAAAGGTGCCGGCAGACCCGAGGGGAGGGGACGGCCCCCTCAGGTCCCACCCCGGTGGAGCTGGAAGCTTCCCGCCGTCCTCATCCCCCGCCCCAAGGCCGTCCTTGGCTCCCGTCCTGGCTTGTCGGGCTCTGGCTCAGGCCCCGGGAGCAGACATGCAATAACGACTGCAGAGAGGGTGTGCGGGGCAGCTGGCAAGCCGAGCCTGACAGTAGGCGTGAATTTGCTAAGAGACCACACCTCTGTTGGGAAAAACAGCGACCTACGCATTGAGAAAGGTTAAAATTAGTATCTTTTTCACATTTAGGACATGGCTGTAAGCATTTTCCTGCAAGATCTTGCTGTGATCATCCCAGAGCTCCATGCTTATTCAATCGCGGACTTAAACGCTGCTCTCTAGCACACGTATTTAGTTTCCAAAGTTCTATTAAAATACTGTGTCTGTTTGCGTGTCCCATATATTAGATTAGACTATTAGAATATATTAAGATCCTGTAAATCTATTTTCTCAAGGAGAATAGGCCCAGTATTCATAAAGACACCACAAATAACAACCAAACAGTAGTCTCAAACACTATCAAACAGGCCAGTTCAGACCTCATGAATCAAACAACATTCCTTTGGAAAACCCTGTTCTATCCTACTGTCCTGTACTGTCCTTTTTATCAGCATAGCAAGGCTCTGAGCACATTATTTCCACACCCTGATATCCATTTTTCCATTTCTTGACCGTCTCTTTTGTCACTCTCCTAACATCCTCTCTTTGTCCCTGTATAACCCTCTCCTAGTCACTTTTCCCTGTTCTTCCTAGTTTTGCTGTTTCTGTACCCACATTCAGTATTTCTGATAGGGTTACTTTGGCAGTCTCGACCTGAGGCGGTATTACTGAGGTACTGATACAGTTATTGGGCACTCTTTAACCTGCAAACTTCTAGTTCCAAAAGGACCCTCAACAGTACTCTCCAGTTATCTGTGCAGTTCAGTTGTTTTTCATCTAACTCCCCCCTCTTAACCACTAGTGAAATCCAGCCATTCCTCTCAGTGCTATCCACAGTTTTTACTAGCTTCTTACAATGTAGTGTGTCATGTTCAGTGATTCCCATGTCATATCCAGTTTCCTGTACCCTGTTCAGTCAGCTCAGGCCAAGGCTCACTAAGCACCCTACTGACTTGCCTACACTCCTAAGACATCCTGAGGCGGTGCTGGTGGAAGATGTTACTTTGGCTGGACAGCACCAGCCTTTTTTACACAACTACCTGCTTCTGGCAATTCTGTCACTATTAATTTCTATCAAAATGAGACATAAAATGCTGTGAATAGTATTACTCTAATCCATTGGAACTGACATGGGGTAGGAAGTTTTTGCACAAGAAATTTTGAGCAGAGTTGTTTGCAGCTGCTCACAATCTGAAATTGTTTACACTTAGAATTTCCCAGGTCTCTGGCTTGGGGATGGAGCCAGTGTAAACATTTCCCTAGCTGCTGCCAAGCAATGTCTGGATGAAAGGTTACATCCCAAATAATTGTTTATGCATAGCAAATCTGCAGAGCAATACAGCTAGCCATTTCAATCCAATCTACAAAGTGGAAACGGACTGTATGTTTTCATAAATGTTTTCATAAATATATTTAATTAGAAGCACAGAGAAAACTTCTTAATATGTCCTGGTTATTACATTTCAGCTATTGACCTGCAGCCAAAATGCTTTCCTTTACTTCCAGAGCAGTTTCCATTTCTGAGCTGCTTATTCACCTCTTAGTAGCACTGCAAGCCACCCCTCCAGTAGCGTAGCCTCATACTGATAGGACTATATCTGCACATCCCTGCTGCCTGAAGCTCTGAGACTGCATTTTCACTTCAGGGGCTTTTGTAAGATCTCAGAACGACTCACTCTGCAGCAATTGTGTACTTCCAACGCAGCTGATGCCTGTTGCCCACCAATCTGGAATGAGATGTGAGGAACAGAGAGAAGCCTCCCTCAAACATCTGTGAGACCTCCCTTCTGTTGAGTGCACTCTGCCACTTCCGGAAGGTGTTCTAACTGAAGTGTAGAAGTCTGGGTTGTTGATCTAAGGCTGCCTATCTTACCACGAACCGCCACGTGAGAAATATGACATCAGACACTTTATAATGGCTGGCTGCTTTAAGAAAAAGCCTCATGAACCTTAAAATATTACAGTTATAATAAATACCTGCCTCTCCCACCTGTAAGGTGACATAGTATTCAGAAGTAGAAACATGAAGTGCCTGTGTATTAACAGGTGGTTAAAGACATAAATCTGACTCATTCTCTGCTGAAAAAACGAGGCAAAGAGAAAGCTGAAACTTGTTGCACTCTGGTTTGGCCGTATGCCAGCCGTCCCATCGCCACACACTGCATTTGCCCAACCATTAACCCAAGACAGAGAATAGACCTAAGAAACAACTGTAGGACTAGAGAAAATGGGATTGCCCAGGCTGTGTGAGGGAGCTGGAGTCACTGCAGCAGGGTAAAAGTTGCAAGAGAAATGCTGTGTTGAGCTGGGTGGCTTAACATAGGTCTAGATCAGTTATAGGAGGCAAAGGACTTAAAATAGGAAACAAAACTTTGTATCTGATGTTACTTGCAGAATAACTTCTACAAATTTGAAAATTAAAACCCAGAAAGATTGAGTACCTGGTGATGTTACAAGTAACATACATAGGGAAGCAATATATTAAGTGGCTTTGAACTGTAGATGAGCATTTTCCCGTATTCAAATGGCTTATAGTGAGAAATACGACCATATTCTAGAACAACACTGGAAGTTAACTAAACAACTGTCATCTTTAGCAATTTATGTATATTTGAACACTATGCTCAAAATATGGTTTTAAGACTCCTATTTTGCAGTTTATGCTACGTCAACACAGTAAGTGCGTTCAGATGCATAAAAAAAAAATCACAAGGGAAGATGTACCATTCATTTCACCCTCAAAAAGGGACGATAAACTTCCATTGACTTTTATGATCCATAATTGGCCAGATCAAGCACTTCTTAATTACTAGCAATATTAACAGCAACCTAGGTCTTGTACTTCAGGCAGGAATCTCTGATTGATCTCACACAGGCACAACAACTGCTGTCTTCAAAATCATCAAGTGTTCAGTTCCTAAATAGGTCAAGGTATTTCAAGTCCTCTAAAATTCAATTTCCTTGCTATAAAAAAAAAATGTCTTGCATTTGATGATGATAAATACATTTTTCTTCTTTAATCCTTGTGGCTAATGAGACAGTTCACATCAAATAATAGTTGCTTGCCAAATCATAAAATTCTTAAGAAAATGCTAGCCACGGGGCTTGGTTAATACTTTAAAGAATCCTTTACTTTTACAACTCAGTTGTGTAGTTTTGCTTTTTAATTTTGATGCAGAATGCTGGAGGCATTTTCAGAACTGAGAGGAATGGAACACTGCACTAGAGCTGGAGGAATTTGAGGCTGGAAATTTAGCAGTTCAAAATACAACATCATGCAGTTGGGAAATAGGAACTTTTGCTGTAAAACTTGGGAGCTCATAAATTACATGATGAGTATTAGTTGAAGAAAAGTGAGGCATTAGATAAGTATTAACTGCAGAATACATTGCTGGGGTTTTACTTGGAATGTGATACATAATTGTGGTCATCCAATGTCAAGAAAATATTACAATCCAGAAGAGTGAAAAAAATAGTTGTCTGAAGGAATGGAGAACCTATCACACCCAAAAAAGTTGTAGAGATTGTCTCAATTAGCCTAGAACAGCAAAGCATGTCTGTAGTTTGCCATTTGTTAACACATCAAGAAGGTGACCATATCATACGAGTTACGTAACTTCCCTGTCTTAAATAATGAACTATGTTTGATGACTCAAGTCATGCCTTTCAAACTTTTGTTTGTATGCCTAAATCAGACATATTCGCTATGAAAAATGATCAAGTCTTTTATGCATAACATCAAAAGCAACCTCCCCTGCTCCAGGTTGTCACGTAGTGTAATAAAAAAAAAATACATCACATACAAAACCAAATATTTTATTTAGAAAATTTAGAACTATTCACTTGTATATTCATAGAAGTATCAGAGTCAGAAAACTAAGCACTTTCTGGTATATGTTTACAAAGAAATTCATAAAGAAAACAAATTATTTGATTACAAATAATTGTACTGCCCAGATTTGTGAAACTTCCCTTGCAGAACAAATGCAGCCGGTGTGTAATGTTATTCTGTTGTTCCAATTTTCACTATTTCTCTCCTATACAAAGATTCAAAGCCAAGTGGCTGTCACGCTTTGATAAGCAACATGCCAGCAGGCAAAAAGGACTGCAAGAGCCCCACTGAGAGAATCTGTCAGCTTTCCTTTGACCTACAAAGTTCTGTTTTGGTAGATGACAGGGTTTTAATCTTTTATATAATTATTATACAGTAGATAAACAGATCTGAATTTCCTGCAGATACGACTTTCAAGTCATATTTTAGATTCAGCTAAGACTGTACTTAGTTAAAACTATCTCTTCATTTTACTCTTTCCTTCTTTGTCATATTTTATCTATTCCAGGTTTCTTTCACTATGTGAAGTGTGGAATTTTTCCAAGTTGTAAGTTTGGAAAGTTTTAGTCTGCAAAAGCAGCACCTAATTTAAAAGAGGATACTATGCTGTGCTTCAAGGCCTCACAGTCTTTAAGCTTGAAAAATCAACGCAAATTTAAAAGTACAGCTTATGTCAGTTAAAGCAAAGACTTCTATAATTGCTCCCTTTGTATTCTTTTTGGTCTGAAATTCTGGTATTATTTATGAGTAGTCCTTCTGATTTTAGGAGGTAAAGACCCTAGTTTTGCAAACATATTACTATAAGCAATTGTCTGATGAAAAAAATAAATTAAATACTGATGTCTTACAAAAATCAATCTGCTGTGTAGTAGTGCACTGTAAATAGAATTTCACATTTGTGGCACCTGGAATATTTTCTGGAGTGAAAAATACTAACATAAAAATTCTAAAAATATAAAGATCAGCCTGATCATAATGTTATGCTGTGTTGAAAATACTTATGCAATATATGAATGTGACTAATAAGTAGGAACCCAATCGAAATGAACAATGTATCAGCAATTTTAAAATACAAATTAACACAGAACTAAAATACTTTCAGATATCAGACACCATAATGGTCATTCAGATAATCTAGTACTGCTGAGGTACTTGACAAAACATTAAAAACCTTTTTTTCTTGTTTTGAAGTTATCCGTTCCATCATGTACATTAAGTGGTGGTGAAAACATGTAAAAGGCGTTCCATGCTCAAGAGCAATGTCAACCCAGTCCTGGATGCACTTCAAAGGTGTCTCTTCATATCCTGCAAACATAGCTGGATTTGCTAAGAGTCCTCTAGCCACCATTACACCTTCAAATTGGAAATTAAAGCAGTAAATTACATTACAGTTTACATTTTACATTAAATCTTCCTGTAGACTTTGTATAGCTCCCCTTAGGACAACCACCAAAAGCTTACAGACAAGTAATGGGAGAACAAGGATGAGTGTTGCAGCTGTACCAGAGAAATGCATTTAACAATCCAAACCTCAGAGTTCCTACACCACCTGTCAACACATTCCACTTGATGATCTGTCCTTCCACAAATTGTGAAATGAAACACAGGACACAGAACCTTTTATTCCCTACTCTGTAAACTGCAATTCAGTATTTAATTTTCATTTGCTACATACGTACAAGTCTGTCTTAACACAAAATTTTGATAGAAAGACACAGAAGTAGCAATATACTGAATTTAGTAATTTTTAGTGCAATTCAGCTGATTCACTGACCTAGAATCTCTCTTCCAGTAAGAGTTCAATGTCTCAATGATACAAATCTCAAAGTTCTTCATCTGCAGTAAATCTTTCTGAACAAGCCAGTGTATTTGTAACTGTAATCCCAAGCTGTCAGATAAACCCATGCAAGTTCTCTGTCACACTTGCTCTTCTTAAAAAAATAGGATGATCAAATATGACAAATTTCTTTTTATACTGCACATGACTGAAAATAAATGATGCTTTCTATTTCTGCTACCGAAGGTCAGCTGGGCTATGACAATATTCTTTATGTATTTTGGGATTGGACTGGATGACCTTTAAAGGTCGTTTCCAACACAAAAGAAACCTGCCACATGAACTTTTTCCATGACACTAGGTACTGTTCTCAGTCCTGTCATTCTCCAGCCACAAGATCCATACAACCAAGCGTGTAGATACAAATCACCTCTTCAAAACATATACCCAGTTTCCATATTGTCTTGAAACCATAGACAGTTGCAGGAATCTATTGTAACTAAATAAGTGCAGGGCAATCCTTCACCTCAAAACAGGTACAGGCCTGAGAGTGCAATGCCTCGCTGTGCCCCACTGTGCCCTTGAATCTTAATTGCTAAGTATCTGGCTTCATAAATTTTCCCCTTTTCTGCAACATTCTTACTGTGAGAAATCTGCTTCCATGTGCAGGAAGTAGAGATTTCCAAGTGCAAGTTTACAGTTCCTTAAAAGATGATCACTCTATAAAGAGATTGAATGTCTGAAGGTCTCCCTGAACGTCACTACTGAGTGATGAGAAAGCATAATTAAGCAAAGAGCTTTTGTAATTTGCCTCAGAAATCATTACTTGTGGCTTTGAATAATAGTGCTCTAATGATCTTATGATTACAAGTGATTCTGTTAATGCGTTTATAAGGCATCTAAAACATCCTCTTTCATTTGTCTCCTCAAAGAGTGAAAAGCACTCAAATCATGTCCTACTTACAGCCAAAATAAATACTTTGAAATTTGATTTGTAAGTTTACTTAGAAAATAGAGTATGTTTAATCTTACCATCTGCTCCTGTCAAGTGATGAACATTTTCAACATCTTTTAAAGTTTTAATGTCTCCATTAGCCACAACAGGTATAGACATACTTTGTTTAATTATTTTAATTGCATCATAATGTACAGGCTGATGTCTTTCTTCTACACTTCTTCCATGTACTGTAATCCATGAAACTCCAGTTGCTTCAGCTTTTTGACACAGGTCAACTGTTCTTTTTAAGTCCTCGTGAATCCTAAAATTCCAAGGAATGAAAACATTAGATAGTAAGTTACCTGAACTGTATAAAAAGCCCTCCTTCATAAGGAGAAGTTACCACAGATTTGTATAAATAACAGTGTAAATAAAGAAGATACTACTGTTGGAAGCTAAAGAGGTTTTTCAATAAAGACATATGAGTTTAATGTATGGAAACCACTATTTAGTATTTCCCAATGATATCAAGTCTTTGAAATACACATGGTAAATTTTATAGAGATTGAGCAAGGGTGCCCAGAAGATTCTAAAATAATTATTTTGCATTTTGTGAAAAAACCCCAACAATCCATAATAGTTCTCCTTCCCTGAAGGATTGCAAAGTGAGTTAAAACTTAACTGACAAATATGCAAAAGCCACACAAGATGCGTGGATAAATAGCGGAAGAAGATGTACAAAGCAATGCAAAGCAACAGTTTACAGAACTTTAGAAAGTGATAAAGGGAAGCAGGATGTGCTACTTATAGCAGCTGTGGGGACCAGTTCCCAGTTTTGTTACCCTGCAGCACTGGCCTCCAACAGCTCACAAAGGAAATCCTTGCGATGATATAGACCATGCACTGCTGTTCTTTTATGGAACTCTAAACCTTTTAACTTTTATTTTCATGTTGTTTGGATTGCAAAACTCCAGCATCCAGTATGTCAAAGGCTGTGCTGGTTCTACTATCTAAGTTTGGGATTACTTGTCCCAGATATCCTTTCACTATCTGGGGTCAAAAAATATCTCAGCAATCCTCACATGTAAGGAAGTTATTATAATGTCTAATATTACGTTAACAGAATTACATTTATTATACTGTAACTATTACACTAACATGTTTCTTTAAAAAAAATAAAAGGATTCTTCCAGGTACCACAAACAGCACTTAAGTTAGACCTACCTTATTTTAATAGATACTGAAAATCTAGGGTTGTCGATCTGATTCCGTACATGTCTCACCATATCTTGAACTAGTTCTGGTTTATTTATTAAGCAAGCACCATAACCTTCTGATATTGCCCATCTTTAAAGGAAAAAAGAACATTTGTATTCTGCATTTGAAAAAATGTAGATCAATTTCAGTCAAATACATCTGTTGTTTCTTTCCTTACAACCTTTAGAATGTGTGGTTGAGTACACAGGGATGGCACTGGCTGTAGGTTGGTGATTTGTTTGCAGTTTGACACCAGCTTTTCGATCATGGTTCAGTATCCATTGTGCTGTTAGACACTGTGCTTGAATTGGACAAGTTACTTATCTCTTTCAGTTCAATTTTCTGACCACAAAATGGACTCACAAGGAAGATGAATTAACACATAATCACCAATAGTTTAGACCATACATAAAATAAATAGTTTGATATTTCCCCTGCTATTGGGTCATGGATTTCTTCATGACTTTGGATTGAAAAGGGAGATTTTTGAAATACAAGTAAGGACATGACTTCAGCAATATTCTGTATTCGCTCAACTGCAAAACCTTTATTTTGATCGGCAAGAAATAACCTTTGCTTCCACTTACAGCTGCAGTATGTTTCTTAAAAACAGTTTTTCTTATAACTGCAGATCAAATGCACAAAGTTTTGTTATTTTGAAACCAGCATGCACAAGAAACAAAGGATTTCAGTGTAGGCATATATTTTTGGCCTAAAAGGAACTTACAGATTGGCATGCTTAACTGTAGTTAGCTGAGGAAAAAAAACACCGCACTTCCATTTCAAAGTCGCAGATCTCTTCAGAAAAGTTTTCTCAATTACTACAATTTTAAGCCAAGATAGCCTAGAATAGACAAACTATTTGCACCATAATATTCTCCTTCGCTTTTCTACATTTTTGAGAGCTTCACTTAGAAAAAGACTGCCTGACAAGTGCGTAATTAATAGTTCTCAATTGAACCAGTTAGCAAGAATCATTTGTGCATTACTACTCTGCTTCACTGTCAAGACAAAATCTTTTATCAATTTAAGTGAGATCACTAATTCACTGAACTTATAAACCTAATAAAAGATGGAAGAAAAATCTTTTCAGCACTTCTTGAATAATATAATCTGTATAATTATATTTTAGACACTATCCTTCACTTGCAGAAGTCTGAGACATCAGGGACTTGCCTCACTATTTTGGGAATTGCCACATCATTTCTCGAAACACTCTCCAAATTATTTGCAGCAAGCTCTTTCAGTAATGCATATTTAACAGCTGTTGAGAAGGGTTGGACACTTCACTTCTGAGCCAACACTCAATAACTCAGAAATGAAAAAAGGCAAGTTGGCAAATACACCTAGTTTTCCCAGTCTCACCATGGTGACAGGCACTTCAGAACATTCAGAACAGTATCTTGCCACATAGACGCTTCTGACAGGTTAAAAAGCTCTTGTCTCTCAGAGTCTATTTTTAAGTTAAAACAGAAATTACTATGAAGACCAGCATTCTTCATTCTCAAATTATTTCATCATTGTTTCAACAGCTTTTTCAAAACTTTACCTCTGAGGACAGCCACAGTTTAGGTCTATTCCATCTGCAAAAGGACAGACGATACGGGCAGCATCACACAAAACCTGTGCTTCTTTAGCAGCAAATTGAACAATCAATGGACGATCACCTATTCCAATGAAAAGATATTTAAAGATGTAATAAAACACCAGAAAATAAAAAGAAATTCTAAATTTTGAATGTTGTTTTGCATATTGAAAATCTGTCTGGCCATCATCCATGGCAATCAGCTCTAGATGACACTGCTTAATCAGGGGGCCTGGATAACATGACCTACAGAGGCTCTTCCAAACCCAACTACTCAGTGATTCTGAGAGCCTAGGTCGCAAATAAAGGTAGCTGATCAGTGGTTACTAAATGAGTATGTCTATCAAGAGAAGTGGGAATTCAGATATACATGTGTCCTAGATGGTTGCTGGCTCAACATACACTTTTTCTGACTGAAATTGGAGAGATGCTTACCTTTCACAAAGATGATATGTGACACTAAGTATTCTCTATTTTTCAGCACCTTCCCCTCCTAGCCTGCCCCTTCTTGTCTGTGTGCTGCCCCTTTGGTGTGCTGCCATAGCTGGCTGTTTTGCCGGGTGGGAAACTTGCTTATGGAACTAACCCTTCAGAAAGGAGCTAAACAACCCACAAGCTTTGTTCTTCCTTATCCTAGTCCATCTTCTTCCTCTTCTGCACCAACATAACTGGTTTTTATCCACAATGCAATATGCAGTTGGAATGAGAACACAAGGGCAGAGGCAGATTTAGCAGCTTTGTCAAGTGGGAAACCCAAGTGTCAGTGCTCCTCAGCCTGAGTGTGCTGAACTACTTGTGATTTACTAAGCCCCTGCAGAGCCAGATGGTCATCAGGAACATGCTCTCCTCTTTTACATCTACTGCATTACATTAAAGGCATCTAAAAATATCTCAGTATTAGCACTCACTTTCCATATAAACAATTGCTGCAGTTAAGAGGAACGGGGATATCTGAGCACTGATGAAAGAGATGATCCAAAAAAATGCACAAAGCAAGTGCACTTCTGGTACTGAAAAAGTCACGAGTGCTTCTGAAGACTTCTCTGTTTTCGTGAAAAAGAAATATTTCTTGAAGTAGTGGAGCTTAAGTTAGAGAGGGCAACAATACCCTCTCAATCAAATGGAGACACTTCTAGAAATCACCTAAAAATCCCATAAGCAAAAAGCCTCCTTGCATACTTTAAAAACAGTGTCCATTTAAGCCAGTGCTCGAGCTAAGGAATTTTATATTATAGCAGTTGATACTCTGGAACAATTCCATGTTTCTAATTTTTGGATGAGCATTAAGTAATAAAAATACTGAGTCTAGCAATATTAGACTTCTTTTAGCAGCAGCCACAAAGAACATCTACCTCTATTTTAGAAATATATAACAAACAAACGTCAATGCCGAAGAAAATGGAAAACAAAAATTGCAATTGTAGGCTCCAAAACTACTCCACTAATTAGAAGACAAAATACCCAAACAGCCAGGAAGTTAAACATAAAACCACAGTAAAAGGTTGCAACCTGTTGTGGAGCTACTTGTCAATACTTGTAAATACTATAATTTTGGCAAAGCTGCCTGCAACAAAATGCTTTAGAGCCCTATAAAATTAAGGCCAGCATGAGAGAGGTGAATAGGAAAAAGATGCTGTTTACAATACTAGAACATTTTAATTTTTACCCCTTGTTATCAGGCAGCAAAGTTACAGTATAAAGAATTTTCACTTTCCCATATCCCTGCACTCTTCAGAACATACTTACTATCTATCTGATCTACGGAACTTCAATGCCACAGGACACTGTGCAGACTAAAAGTGTAAGTAAGCTGAAAGGGAACAAACGAATGGCTCTGGGGACCTTCGGACCATATACATTGTCAGTTATGTTCTTACTCATTTATTTTTACACACAAAGAATTATTCATGCTTTTTAAAAGTTCAGTTCCACTATTAAGAGTCTACCTGTGCTTCTCAATGTGACTTTTCTCTGTAACTGCTGTGTTCTACTTGAATACACCACAGTAAACAGCCAGTGCTAAAGTAATGAAATATACTTCCCATGCCATTACATACACATTTATGACCACTAATTCAGCAGCCTGAATAGATTAAATCATTACACTTGAGGGATCCTACATGCCTATCTTGCTAGCATGCCAGCAGCGCTCTCTTCATTCCTCCACTTGCAGCCTATGCTTGTGTGTTCCTTGTTACACTCTTCTCCTGCAGCCACTACATGCCAGCAGATACCTGTATTGGGATTGTCACCTCTTCCCACTTATTTCACTCATACCACTTTTCTCTTTTGCTTTACAGCCAGGACTGTACAACTCCTCATGTTCCTCCTTTTGGTATGCATTGTGGTTATGTTTCTGTACCACACCTGAAGTCTTGCTTCTCCCCATCAAGCCTAGCCATGCTTCAACCTCCTGGTCTTTTCCTGTCTTCTTGCTCCTTTTAATTACCTTCTTAATATCTCAAAGAGTCCACCAAGAATCCCTTCCATTTTCCACTCCAGCTAATTCAAACCCTGGTTCTTTTGTCAGTCCTTGATTCCACTGTATCTACCTGTAAATCTATAATTAATTTTGCCTTTATCAACGCTTTATTTTTCTTAGAGACCAGAAAACTTCCCAGCAATGAGTTGAATGTTTGTCTCTGAAACACACGAAAACAGGAGCTACTGGCGAAATAACCTTACTACCATCTCATACTGGGTCTGTCCGGGATGGAGTTAATTTTAAAATATATTTAAAGCTTATTTATAGCGGCCTGCATGGTGCTGTTTGGGATTTTGTGACAAAACCAGTGTTGATAATGCATCAGTGTTTTGGCTATTGATGCATAATATTTGCAGCATCAAAACTTTCTCTTTATCTCACTCCACCTCCCCTAGACCCCAGCAAACAGATCAGGGTGGGCAAGAAATCAGGAGTGGACACAGCTGGAACAGCTAACCCAAACTGGCCCAAGGAACATTCAATGCCATATGCCATCACGCTCTGCAGTAACACTAGAATGGCAGGGGAAGAAGAAAGTGGTTTGGGACATGAAAATCACGTTCCAGGGTTGTTGTTGCTTGGAGGTTGGCTGGGCATTAGTTTGCTGGTGTGAGGTGGGAAGCAACTGCTTTTGCATCCCTTGTTTTTTTTTTCCTCTTTCTTTCTTTCACTTACTAAGCTGTCTTTACCTTGACCCATGAGTTTTTCTTGCTTTTGCTCTTCCTATTCTCTCCCTGTGCTTCTGGGAGGATGGAGGAGGGATGAGTGAGTGGCTGTGGAGGTGCATAGTTATTGGCCAGCGATGTGTGGTCAACCCCTCACACAGTTAAATCAGATTGGAGGCCCTGATTTCAGGGGGATACAAGGTTTTCCACTATGTCATCTGACACACTACCACTGGAATGCCCTTACTCTCACACAGAATATTTCTATGGTTTTACAATCATGAGATATAGTATACCAGAATTGTTAATGGATGTCAAGTTGTGTGACAGACTTCACTCACTTGGCCAATTTGGTTTATCACCACAGAAAATATTTTGACAAGGCAATGTTTTCTTTAAAAAATACCTTTGTTTGTTGTGAATTCACTGTCTCTAGCTTTTGCAGATCTCACAAAATCAGCTGCCACTATCATTGGTGTGTAACACAAATCGCAATTGTATTTCCTAACCAAGGTTCTGAAAGCCAACCTGCAAACACATAAAAATTAAGAGACAAATAGTAAAGACATCTTTCTGATTAGCTGTTCTAAAATGCTGTTCTGACATGCAGTCCTTTGGTGATGTCCAAGTATAATCATAAGATAAAACATGTCCCGTGTCTATCTCCCTCTTAGATAATTAAAGGAGAAAAGGGTACTGTTACTGTTTTTACAGTAAAGATAAACTTCCTCTGAGAAAATAACACTGAAAATGTAGTTGACATGACAGCTACTTACTTTGAATAGCGGACCATAGGGGCACATATTTTTACAACTTGCCCAGAATTAAACAAATCCATGGGATCTTTTAGTCGGCATTGTTTAGTTTCTACGATGTCACCAATCATGTATTATTAACAATCCTTTTAGCATCTGGGAAGAACAAACAGGTTTTGCACGTAAGCAACTCAGCTATTTCTGCCTGGCCATGCAGCAAAGCATTAGAAGTTAAATTGGACATGCCTTTTGGTAAAGCATCCCACAAGAAGTCCCTCACTCGCAGCGTCAGGAACAAGCTTTCTGTCACCGCCAGCTACGAATACCGAGCGCCCTGCCGAAATCTGTGATACCGTTGTGTTTTCATTCTGCAGTACGGATCGGCCAGGCTGTAAGGGAGGTCTCCAGCCCGGCCCTTCAGCGCAGGGCCGGCTCCGAGGCCGGACCCGGGGTTTCGGGTAACCCCTGCCCTGCCCCTCAAGCCTCACGGAGGAATTTTTTCCTTATGTCCGGCAAGAGCCGCCTCTGCTTCGGCCTAGGCCCGCTGTCTCCCGTCCTCCCGCTACGGGCCCAGTTCCCTCCGCTTCTCCCCGCACGGCGGAGGCTGCGGCCCGGCCACCCCGGCCTCAGCTCGTTTCCCGCGNCCCGTCCGCGGGCGGTCCCGAAAGACGGAGGGTCCTGTGCGAGGGCGGTGTTGGGCTGGACGGACAGAGCCGGGGGAAGGGGCGCCGGTGCTCGGGGACTGGGCGCAGAGGAAGGGGAACCCCCGCGCTGTCAAGCCACGGGAAGTTTGGGCGGCGGAGGGACGGCGGGAGCTGGAAAGTGCTGCGGAGCCTGTGGGGAGCCCCACTCCTCCGGGAGGAGACCTCCCGCTGTTGGCAGAGCGGTCATAATGGCGCGGTCCTGAGGGGTGGCGCGTGCCCCTGTGGTCGGTTGCTCCCAGGAGAAGAAAAAAGTGCACTGAAATGAGACGAAGGGGCTTGGTAGTATGAGTTTGCGCTGTCTGGAAACTCAGGTCTTCCTTGATCCAAAATCATCATTGCAGTATCATTAATTTAGTAGTCTATAAACCGATACCCTTGTAAGTGTCAGATATGATCTTATGAAATTGTGTTTCATGGTACTTCGATCCTCAGTGGTTTGAAGGTGATGGTGTGTGTTTAATTGTGGGTGTAATACGAACAGCATCACCCTAGTCACACAGTAAAGTTTGAAGAAGAGGGCATCAATACTTTTTAGTGTATTCTACTCAAGAAAAGGTTCTGGGGAATAAGCAAGTGTGTCTTTTTCACTGTTTGCACACACCCCTGCCCCTCAAGTCATCAGCTCCAAACATGTTTCTCTTGATTGTGGTCTCTTTGCAAATTGGTATCACATTTGTATTAGCAGATGTTCTCTGCATCACATATTACATTTGGAGAAATTGAAGGTCAGAGGATTGTACTCTTTAGGTCCATAAATACTATTTAACTGTTTTGAAGTATGAAGACAAAGTCTCTATCTTTTTCAGAATGTTACGCTGACTTCTTCAAGGAGGACTTTGATGTGAAAGCTTACACTTCCCAGTCTATCCATCAAGCTGTGATAGCTGAGCAACTAGCAAAGCTTGCCCAAGGTATTAGTCAGTTGGATAAAGAGCTTCATTTACAAGTAAGTTTAAAGCATATTCTGGAGTAGGTACAGTCAAAAGCTTAGTAATCTTATGATCTTGTTGCTTCTGAAATTGTCCAGTGTACTCTGCAAGCAGTAACTAAAGGTACAGCTTGCAGCAAAACTGGTAGTGCGTCTGATACTTAGTCAAGCCCACTCTTAGTACTCCTACCAAGAAGCCACATACTGCTGTGTTTTCAGTTTCTGCAGCCAATCTCTGTATACATGGAGGTTCCACTCCTCCTTGTAAGGATATTCCATGACTCTTTCCAAATGATCCTGTCAGCTGTCAGAAACACTGGCCTGTGTTTTGGGATGACAACTATGAGAAGATAGGAAGGGATTTAACTTGCACCCTTCCACCCTGTGCTGGAGACTAGCCTAGGCTCTAAGGCTTACCTTTAGCTGAACAAGTATAACTTATGTTAACATATCTGAACACCTTCAGAAAGTCTTTTGAATTTGCATAGTAGAAGGCATTTTGGTAAAATCTATGCAGGCACCACAAATCCAGAGTGGACCTTGCAATGAGAATACATGCTAAGTTTGCATGTAGTTTCAAAACCTTTCTCTCCCTGCCCCAGCTGGTAAATTCTTTGGGAACTAGTTTCTAAATGCCATAAATAGAAGAGATAATAATAAAAATGTGACTACGCTGTATTACTTTGTGATTAATAATCTTACATTTGTGATTAATATTATTATATATGAGTTTGTGTTGAAATGTGATTGCTCTGCTGGCTTTAGTTAAGATGTCAGCTACACTGTAGTTACTGGCGCTCTTTGTTGTGAGCTTGTCGGTTTTGTGAATTAAAACATGTTCTGAAAACTCATCTTTAAGATGTGACTGCTTTTTCCTATGTCTGCCTAACGTAGGGGTGGTGGTGATATGTTAGTATTCCTTTTAGGCACACATCCCCATTTTTCTGTTTTGATTTCTCTATTCTGTTTTTTCAAAGGTTGTTGCAAGACATGAAGACCTATTGGCCCAAGCAACTGGAATTGAATCCCTGGAAGGTAAACACCATTCTATTATATGTTTACGTCTTCTTACAATGGAGGAAGCACTTTTAATGTCTGTGCACGGAACTTTATTCACTGCCAACTTTGGTCCCTAATGTTAAGGCTACAGAGGTCTCGGGATGTGAAGAGTAACATATGACAGCTTTTTTTTTTTTATGTCAGTAGATGGAGCTCCAGGGAGAAGATTTGCCTGATACATCTCTGGAATAACTACTTCATAGGAAAATGTATTTTAATAATCAGTTCTAAGCAACTTTAGCAATCAACTCTTTTTGACCTTTTAATATATTTTTCTAAATAAGCCTAATCTTGTTGCTACATCAGCTTATTATTTGTTGCTGTGAGTTCCAGGATTGTACATGCTGCATACGCGTGTTTTGCACAGTTTGCAGATTTTAACTAAAGAGGATTTAACTGCATTGAGACACTTTTTTTCCAAGGGACTACTAAGTTAGATACATACCTCTGTGTTATTCCACTGTCTGGGATCTGGATTTTAACATAAACTGCTGACTTTCAAAGGCCTTATTTAGGAACCATTGACTCTGTACAGCAAAGTGGTTACATTATATTGTTCTTGTGCCAAGGAGCTCATCAGAGCTGACATTCTGCTCTTTGTCACTTGCTGGGAACTTTATATGTTGTGGGTTTTTTTGGCTTTTTTTGTGTGTGTGCAGAAAAATACTTGCTTCTATAACTATATGCTAATTTGTCTATACTATGGGATCCAAGCATAACCCCTTTTCCCCATCCATTTTGTAACTTACTAAGTACTTTATCTTTGTTCACTTCTGCGTCCAGGTTTTGGCATAATGAGAAGCTTTCTAGTTACTGACAGTTGTAGTATCTCAGTCTTTGGAACTTGTTGGATACAGTACTTTATTGTCAGCATTTAGCTATAAAAATAAATTTAATATAGCAATGGTAGCTCTTGAATATTTTTTTAGCAGTTGGAAAATTAAGCATAGGAAGACTGGAATCTGTATTCATCCTTCAAATAAGAAGAAGGTAGGAATCTGCAGCTAGTCTTGTCATTGACAAATACCTCTGAGCCATGATGAAGAGCAATTTGTTCTCAGTGGATTTGTGTTTTCTGAAATAATGGTTATTCCTGAAGGGATTCCTTCCTAAGTTTGCTCTGAGGAAAGAATGAAGTACTTCAAAACAACTATTCAGTTATAAAACATTTCTATAAGGCAGGTGTGGTAAAAAACGCATCTTTTACAGCTGATAACTCAAAATAAAAGTAAAATCTAATTCATCTCAAATTTGTTGCAGTTTCTCCATTTACTTAGAGTGATGCTCTTTAAGAGGGCTTTTCTTTGTGTGAGGGAGGGAGAAGCATGCACTGGTTCTAATTCTGAGAAGTATTTAGTACTTGAGACATCAGTAGAAACTCATTTTGCAGTTGCTATGCACACTAAGATAATGTCTTAAGTTTCATAGGACTTTCTTATCTCTGCCCTGATTGTGCTGCACATGATGTATGGTCACTGTAGAAGAAATACGGAGTCAGGATTCATAAGAAAAAGAAAAGATGATTGTCAATTGAAATTTTAATTAGGAAATTAGAGACACAGAGCTCTTGCTGTGTTTATCAAGAGAGTTAGCGGGTGAAAATTAGGGAGCTAATTCGCAGCATGCACAATCATTTGGATTTGTGAAAGTGAATCTCATTAAATGTTTCAAATTGATATACCCAGCTTGTAAAGTCCTGTCTCTTTTAGGACTGTGCGCTTTTTTAATGGTACACTCACCCGGTTTATGTACTCTTTTCTGTCTATAGGTACCTCAGTAGGTGTCTTGAGCTACCAGTTAACTCAGGATAGGCTAAGTAGTATCATCCTGTATCTTACCCAACAGATGGAAAGGGTAGATTGCCTTTTCACCCATCCCAATTCTGCCTTCTGGCAGGAGGACTGCTGTGTAGCAGTGTCACAGTCATAGATGCAGCAACGTCACACTCCTGGCCCTCCCCCATTATCGCAATGTAGAGTAGAAAAATCAGCCTGTTTTGCCAACTTTTCACTGTATGTCTGTATCTTCATCCTCTGATGCATGAGAATTGCAAGCCTACCGTTCTGTGTATAAATGTCAGAGAACTCCTGAGTCTGTCTCGAAGCCAAGTTAATAATTCTGAAATATGGAGAAGACAGGAGTTTGCATATTTATACAAATTATGTGAGATGTAGTTCCAGTACAGGACAAGATGAATAAAGCTATTAGCAGTAGTTTATCTTCCATCTTACTGTATCATATTGTAGTTTTATCCAATTTGATGATGACATGTTTGTAAACAAAGCTTTACAAAAATGTAGTATGTTTGAGAATGCTAACAATAAATGGAACAGAAATAATTTCATAGGCCTGGGTTTTCATAACTTAATTACGTTCTCAGCAGGCTGATTCCATATTGCAAAAATAACTGCTACCCTTGACTACTTTGTTTGCAATTTAGCAAGGAAAGAGCAAGCATGCTTGTAGGCTTTCTCTGTGCTGCTTTGCCAAACTAATCTGGAACAAACATGATTAGGGTAGTTTGCTCTGTTTGTAATCTAAATTAGATGATCTCACAGTGACATTGATACCTGACTTTTAGCTAAAGATGCTTATGCACAGGAAGAAAACCTTAAAATAGAATTGGTTATCTTCTTGATCCTCTTTGTCTATTGGTTTCTCTGAACTGTCACTGCGTTAAATAGGTTGTGCCGTTTTTGTGTGTCATGTTCAGGTGTTTATACCGGGTTATATGCCTTTGAACAGCACTCCTGATCATCACTCTTTTAGAAAGCAACGTACTCTAAATATTAGTTGAAACTTAACAAGTGCTCCATGTAAAAATCTGCTTTATTTTTCAGGCGTTCTCCAAATGATGCAGACTAGAATTGGTGCCCTACAAAGTACTGTTGATAGGTATGCTGTTCATTGTGTCATAAGAAAGTACAAATTCTTAATTGTTCTATCATATTATTTATTAATATTGCTATAAATAAATTTCTTTTCTTATTTTTAGAATCAAAGTCAAAATTGTTGACCCCTACAACAAAATAGTGTCTCGCACAGCTCAGCTAGCAAAACTTCAAGTAAGTTGTATTAAAAATGTATTTTAAAAAACCCTTTCTGAATGTATATTATTTCTCAATTGTCAGACATGAATGGGATTTTCATATTCCAGTAGCCTGTAATTTGTTGTCGGTACTTCTCAGTGAAAATCAGTCTACATGTGTGTCTTCGTCAGCTACTGAGAAGTGCTTCCTATCGCAAAGTAGGAAACTGACCTTTACTCTGACTATGTGAGTTTTTCTAGAGATGGAGGGAAGAGGGAAGGGTTATCTGAGTACAGATTAAGTAAATTCTCATTACTATGTGTCTAATTTTGGTATTTAATGTTATGGTGCCATTGTGTAGGAGATGCTTTTCTGCTCTAAGGTAATGCATGCTTGGCTGCAGTTTAATAAAGAGCTTGGAAATGAGTTCTTTCAAAGTAGTCAAGATTCAACTTAGGGAGCCAGTTGTGGTTCTGGAGTTTTATTAGCCCAGACACATTGTTGTCCTTGCCTTTTGAATGTAAGTGAAGTCTACAAGAGAATGTAAGTCTCTGTTAGATAATAGCGGTGGGAGAGAGCTTATTGCAACGATGGTGACCTACGTGTCAAACACTTCCATTGTTAACTTTATAATAGCTGAAAACTGTTCCATAGATCTTGAGGAGCAATGTAGCTCCATTCTATTCAGTTTACGTTTGAAAAGCAACATGCATCCAAACCCACATGTGTTTGATGAGTTATTGTTTGAACTATTTGTCTTTGCAGGTTTACTTAGCTTTTCAGAACTAGGAACTTATCTTTTAGTAGCTGAAATGTGAGCTGTGGATACACGCTCAAGTAGATTGCCATCTGTGAGTGACTGCTGGTGTATGGTAGAGTAGATGAAGCTGCAAACTATCATGCAGTTTCAGGTCTGGGGGCTGGTGGAGCAGCTGCTCTAGTCTCTTGGCTGAACTGCTATTTTCTACATTACTTTCAGTAGCAGTGACATTCAGCAGGAAGCTCTTACTCTCTGTTCAGCCAGTGTGTCCAGCTGCTTCTCATGTTCTTTTCAACTCCAGCCATTACCGGTTTTGCCACTAGGCAAAACTGCTGTGAGTTTCCATCTGGCAGGTTAGGTGCAGATTTGTTTTTGTTTTCTGTTGCAGCTTTGGAAAGGGTTGCAGGAATTTGGGGTTGAAGGTGAAGATCATTTCTGCCCTGACCTTATTCAAAGTCAAACTGCAGAAGGACATCTAAGAAGAATGAATCTCTCACCTTAGGAAATGTTTCTTGGGTCCTCTTTGCTTCCTCTCTGCTGTAGCAGGGTTACATGGATTTTCCTGTGGTGTGAAAGCAGCATCTATCCAGGGTCAGCATTACTCAGCCTGTGCCAGGGAATTTGTAATATCTGGCTTTTATTGGCTGTAAGTCAGGAAAAAAAAGTGCGAGGTAAGGGTAAGCCTGCAAAGGCTACCCTTCCTAGCATCCAAATCCACTTACTTATATCAGTGTAGAAAGAGGAATGATGATTGCAGCTTCTGTGCCAGTGAGAGTCCATCCTCGGCGTGAGAGTGGCTGTCCCTTCTTGTGTTGGCAGATAGGTAGCAAGCGCTTTATGTTGCCCTACGCTACTGGGAGGAGTTGAGGGTCAGGACATCTGAGTTACAAAATGAAGCTGGGCTTAGAGAGAGTTGAGTCAATAGGCCTTTGAAATCTCAACCCTCATGCCTCCCCTGGATGCACTGCTGTGTGCTCTTTACCTGCCTGCCTCGTTTGTTCAGGGGAGGAGGGCATCAGCACAGCAAACAATTCACTTCCTGGCAGCATCAGGGCTCGTGACACAAAATTGCTCCCAAGTGCAAGGCTTGTGGCATGAGACACTTTCAAACTTGCTGATTTTATCAGTTGATATACACTTGGTAGACTAAGTAGAAGAAAGTAGGCGACTGATAAAAGAGGTTGCCTTCTGTCAAAATCTGTAGAGTTGGCAGGTATGCTTTGCTGAACTGTGTGTTTAAGGGCATCTTGTACTCTTGATGGTATTATTTTAGTGCTTCTCTGTTGATTGCTGTGGGACTTCTCACAAACTGAAGGAATATTTGGCTTGCATAAAGCTGAATTTTGCCATCCTTAATTGTTTTTAATATAGTCTGGCTTTTTCATAAACATTCACATTGCAAATTCATTGTCAAACTTCAAATCTAGTCCTGAATTCTAAATGTCTGCTGTGTGCTTGTGTATATTGTGTCTTGCTCTGCTCTGAGAGCTTCATGGTGTCCCAAAGGAGCAGCAGACTCACAAAGCTTACTTCCTACTTGAAACCACACTGTCCTCCTCTTTTGAGTCTTTCCATACTAGATCAAAAGGTAAGTGGGAATAGTTGACAGCTGAAATATGTAGACAGAGAATTCAGAGGGTTATTTTCTGTGCAGATCTGTTTAACCAGGTGTTTCTACATGTTCTCTTAATTTCACTATCTCAGTGTTTAAAAATCCTTATAATAGCCAAATTAAAAAAATCTTTAAAAAATAGAATAATTCTGTATTGTAAAGTTATCCTCTCTTTAAAATTATTCACTAGTAGCAGATTTCATCCTGTTGCTACTGTAACTAAACAGTAAACGTAGTCTGAAGATAGTGGACTGTCTCATCTTTTTTCAGGATTCTGTTATATATACATTTAATTACATTATGATCTGACAGATATATGGAATTGCTTATACGAGATACGCTCCGGCACATTTTCAAGAGGTCCTCTCTTTATAATTAAGTCTTCCTTCAAGAGTTTCTTAAAATTAACTTGAGATTAAAAGTGAGAGGCTTTTTGATTGCTCAGATTGAGGCAATAATGTCTGTTAGTGTTGATATGTTGCTTTAAATTTCAGGAGATAATTAACATGTAATCTCCAGAAAGATCTGGTTTTATTTTTAATTTTACTAAAGCCACTGGGACTAACTCAGGCTGCTGGCCTTTTCCAAATTAATTCTTGCCTGAACAGTGGAATTCATTCATTCTTGAATGAAAGCATCTCCTTTAGAAAAGCATACTGTATCAACTCAGGAAGGGAATGTTTCCTGAATTAATTCAGACTTCTGTTATGCAGGTGGTCAGGTTAGAGGATCTGGCATCTGCTAACAGCTCCACTAGTAGATAAAATTTTCTATTTCCGTTACACGGCTCTCATATATTTAATTCTTATACAGTGACTAGGAATTTTATTAAGTTGAACGACTCACATAGATGGAACTACTTGGTGTGAAACAGAATCTTTGTCAAGGGCACAGTGCAGCAGCATCCACTGTGAAGTTATGTGTGCCCCTTCAGTGTCTTTGGGTTTTTCTCCTCCCTGTCATTCACAGGGCCATAAGTTAAAAATTTTTTTTGCTCTTCTCTCATCTCTTATTCAGTTTGTTAGTCCTTTTATAAAGATTGTTTTTTAGGATAGGAGATAATGAGCATCAGTTCAAAGACGAAGAAATAATCTTTTGGCACGTGAAGTAAAAGATGGTCAGAAGATAACTGAAGTTGAATTCCTAGGGAAAAAAACATTATCCAGAGGTACACAATTGGATTAGAGAGTAATTAAATTTGAAAGCTAAGTAGTGATACAATGCCCTGTTATTTGGTGAAGCACAGTACCACTATATAAAAAGCTATTTTTGATTCATCTTGCAGAAATTGAGTTCACAGATATGAAAGTGATATGTGGCTCAAAATTTTTCTAATTAAAGAAACGAATTAGTAAAAACTAATACGTTAATCTCTCAAAGTAGGATAAGCCCCACTTGGTTCTCACTAATGGTAATAGAAATCATGTGGTTAAGTTGTCTTAAAATGCTTAGGAAACTTGCCCTTCAGACTATGTGATACACTGCCAAAAGCAGTGAGAGTTTTTTTGGCAATATGCTTCAGTGCCGCTTTTTCTAATTTTTCCTTTTTGTTCTGTCTGGATGTTTAATAAAATTAAACTATAAATACTTGTATTTTGATTGATTTGTCAGTCTCTTCACTATGCCAGCTTAAGTTGTGCAGTCCACCGAATATTGTTTGAAATGACTCACTTGTGTATATTTGCATGTGTGCACTTTGTTTTCCGGACTTTAACTTGAGTCTAAAAAAGAGGTTCGAAGTCTGTCAGATACCAAATATTTTTTAAGTAATTTTAATTTAATTTTGATATCTATAGGGTAAATACTTCAGGAGGCTTTGCCTTCAGTACCAGGGATAATACCTCAAAACAACTATTTTACTCATTCCAAATTTCTCATTTACCTCTCTGGTTCAGCTGATTGCGCATGTTGAACTGTACCTATGACTGTACTGAAATCCACATACTTTTTTACCTTCTCCTGAATCACATTTCTGAATTCTAGTTGAGATGTTACCCACTCTGGAATGTTGCTGCTCCCAGAGCATGTACCTCCTTGTCCCGTGTGTACCTCCTTGTCCCGCTGACCCAATCCAGCCCTAGAGGAACTGTACAGTTGAAGGAACTCTTATTCTTTTTGCTGTCTCCATTTACTGTGTAGAAGGAGAAAACCTGTTTCAAGATCTTAGTTGAGTGAAAGATGATGAAACTATTCTGTTTGATTCAGATGTCAGTAATGTCTTTTTTTTTCTAAATTGGTGCCAACAAAAGCATACACAAATATGTTTCCTGAAAATTTACACATGCATCCATCTTCTTCCTTTTTAGCCAAGAATACTGTGTGTTTTAATAAACCTATGAAAGAGTGTGAACTAACAGTTGGCTGAATGAAGGTGACTGGTCTTATGAAGGTTTTGCTGAAAAGGAATTTTTACTTGTATTGCTACCATAAGAGTCAATAGCTGTAATAATGATTTAGCCTTTAAGTTTTATTGTCCTCTGAAGTAAGCGCTGCCATTTTGCTTATTTTGGGTTAATACTTGGTTTGCAAGAAGTTGACAAGGCTGACTTCTTAACTTTATTAAAGCTTACAGAAGGAAGAAATATCGAAGAGAGATGCACACTGTAAAATAAAGCTCACTTCTAGTTAGAAATAGAACATACCTCTGCCATAGAGTTCTGAGTTTCCTTTTTTTTAAACTAGTAATCACAGTATAATCTCAGTAGCCCCATGAATGTAATTACCAGCTTTAGAAAGTATTGGTCTATACTGCATAAAATCATGTTTAAAAAATCCTGAAAAAAAGGGATTTCAGTGTTCTAAAGTTCCTTGCTTTATTTACATTCGTATTTCCTTTTTTTCGTTAAGATTCATCAATATTTAAGGCCTAATATTATGTGATCATAAAGTACTGACAATATCCCGTAATGCTACGATTTCTCTGCAGGCTGCTTGTGACTTGCTGCGGAGGATAATACGCATCCTGTATCTCAGTAAGAGACTTCAAGGACAACTGCAAGGAGGAAGCAGAGAGATAACTAAAGCTGCCCAGAGTCTCAATGAACTTGGTGAGTCCTTAGTTACTTTTAGAGTCATTTTTAGCTTGCACTCATATGACTCTCACTAACATTTGACTTGGAAAACATGAAACACCCAAATCTTTTAATTGTGGTTCTTACTGTCTGCTTCCTGAATTGAACTGAGAAATGGTATGGACAGAACTCAATAGTACTTTCCATTTTTTTCTTATGACTTCTCTAGATAAACCTATTTAATAACAGTAAAATTCTATGATAATAACTTGTATTCCCCTGAGCAACAGTTTTTTTGTGAAGCAATTAATTTCTTACTGGTCTGTGTTTGTATAAAGTGCCTTCAGAGGAAGCAGATACATATTTAGCTTTTGGAAGACATTGCACTACAATTAAGGCATAGTTTGAATTACAGTTTACATCCTAAAAGAAAATTATTTGACCTGTAACCTTCATGAAAGCCGTATGTGATATGATACACACATACCTGGCCTAGTTCAAATACTGGAAGCATTGCGCTGCAGTAGTGACTAATTTACCCAGTATTTTGTTGGCTTCTAGGAAGTCTGATGGAATAGTTCTCATGAAGCTTATGTTTACATTTCTAGATTATTTTCTATACTTGAGCTAGCTTGGATACTTCCACTCTGTGCTGCAGGAATCAGTGAGGAGCATCCTGTTAGTCTTGGAAATCAGTCATTGGTGTTGTATGTGATATCTTGACAGCTGTTTCTTCTTTGATTTAATGGTATTCAAATTTTAGCTTCCAAAAAATAGTTTGTGGGAGGACTGAACTATCAAACGTTCAGAATCAACCTAGGGTTTATTGTGCATATTTGTCACTACTGCTGTTTTTATACTGTGTAATAAAAAAATAATTAGACAATGACTTAGTCTTATAATTAGCGGATGGTGTGTTGCAAAGCGAAAATTTATATATTTATTTAGTATATCAGTTTGACTTAAGCATCAATTGTAGCATTCTAAGCTAGAATATTTTTTCTAATTTTCTGATTTTTTCTAAATTTTTATTTTCTTTCCATTTTGGTCTCAGTTCACATGTTCAGGATATATATAATACTGTCTTTTAACTACTCAAATTACAAATCTTGTAGGATTAGTCTGAATGCTAGATCCTATCCAAATAATTAGTACAATGTAGTGGAAAACTCTGAGATGTTTATCCTGTGTAGTTTTTAGGATTTCTTTCTTTTAAAAAAAATGCCTTTTATTACTCTCCTTCCTATCTCTTTTTTTTTGTTTGATTTTTTTGCCTTTTAGAAAAAGAGCTTGCACTTTCTCTTGTGAAAGTGTCACAGTCTTTTGAATTCTTTTTGTTTTTAAATGCTTGGTGAAACTTAGAATGGTCTGAGTAGTTAATATTGTTAAAGAGAAAAGGAAACACGTCCCCTTAGGAAGCCCTTTTGAGTTTCATCCTGCAGTCTATAGGGGAGGAGCCAAGGCTTGTGGTCCTTAATTTAATCCTTAATTAATCCGTTATTTATGGCCAGGTAAGATCCCTTGTCTACTGTTGTTTCTCTCTCCCTCCATCTCTTTTCCTGGTATGTCTGTCTGTATCCCTCCCTCATTAGTTAGTGGGAAGATGGAGTGTTGCAAGGAGGCTGTATTTTGGGATATGGCTGTGGAGGCACCGTGCTGTGCTTCTGTCCTTAGAAAGCGTTGGGGTTGTGCGGGAGATCCGTAGGGGAGTGCTGGTGGCGGCACGGGCCAAGAGAGCCGTCAGGCTGTGGCAACTTGGTGTGAGGTTCCGAAAGTGCTGTGCTTCAGAAAAATGGGAATATGAAGTAGTGCTCTGTGGTGTTGGGAGGGTGGGAAGCATGAGGAACAGACACTGGGCACCGGTTATTTGGTGGTGGGATGCAAAATCTTTGGGAGGGCTTGGAGAATATTACTAAGTAAATAGGTGGTAGACCTGAGTGGTGTGAAAGTCTGGTATTGAAAAGCGAGCTCTGCACCGTGGAGGTTTACTTTTAAAATGAGGGTCATGGCCAGGATTATTATTAATTTGTGTTCTTAGCCAGATATTTCTGAATATCCTTTTCTGCTCTCATGCAGGGAAAAATCTTCCCATTGTTTGTTACCTCTCTGTTGTACGTGTGATGCAGTGTAATTTTTCGATTTGCTGAAATCAGCAGCACTGTCATATTTCTGTGAAAGCTTTGCACTCTCTATGGTATAATATACCTTTTATTGCTTATAGGTTATTCTAGGTAGAATCTTGGGATAGCTGTCCATTTGTTTTTACTCTGCATTTATGTTTAGGGGACACAAATGAGCGTGAGCCTGTTTAGGTATATGTATTTAAAATATATTTCTTCAACATATCTATGCTACTATATTGGAATTAGCAATATGGATCAGTCAGAGGAACTACAAGAAGCAGTAGCTTTAACTGAGAAGGGGTTTTTTAATTGAACACTTTAAGTTGCTAGTAGTCTGTAGGTCTCCAGCTTCAGTGGATGATGTGAGGAATTTACTCTGAAAGCATTTAGTAATGTATTTACTGAGGTTTCTCCTAAAAGCTCAAGTAGATCTAAAATTCCTCTGTGTGGGATTCTTTGAAATTAGCTTCCCACTTTGACACAGTAAGAAGAAAAACTTAATTCCCTATGTAATTTTTAGAGATTAAATGTGATTAATATGCATATGAGTATGCATATGTATGTGTATATATGTTTAAAAACCCAAATCACCAAGCTTTCTTCTGCAGCTCCTCTGTCTCCCAACACACTTCTTTGAGTTCTCTGGCAAAGGAGAAAAAAAGCTGCGATAGTCCATTGTATAAGATATTATGTACTTCTTGAGTGGTGATTCTTCATATTGTACAATCCAATTCATCATATGCATAGGTAAAACCAATGGCATATTCAGATGTCACACAGTGCCTAATGCAGTAAATTACATGCCCTGACTGTGCTTCTTCCTGATATTTTAATACAAATATTTTATGAAGCAAAACAGAAACATTCCTAAGCAAGTTTAAACAATTGAATTTGACAAGAAAATGGTACGCTATGTAGTTCCCTTTCACAGAAGAAATTCTGCAAGTATGAAAAAAAAATCTGCTGTCTTCTACATGGGTATCCTGAAGTCGTGAAATGATTGTCTATAACAGTGGCCAGTAACTGATCAGATGAAGATGAAAAAATTTGTAGCTGTGCAGCAAATGCCTGGCTTGACTGGGGACAGGGTGTTGATTCCATCCTTCAGTCACAGAGCTAGCTCTGGACAACAAAGGAGTTATATCTCTTGCTTGTTAAATGCCTATAACTGATGTCATCATTATTCATATAAATATTTAGACTTCTTTTAATTGTAATGAACTCCTAGTCTCTATATAGGGTTGTATTATAATTTTTTTCACAGCAAGTGAATTTATTTGCCTGAATGACCTTGTGAGAGTATAATACCTGTAGACAGGCTCTCACAGCAGCCATAATTTTGGTCTTTTGTAAATTCAAGAACCTATTCCATAGAAAGGAGAGTATACTCCTTTGTGCGCATCTGTATATAAATATAAACAGTATGCATATTCATCCTAAAGTACCTCAACTGCTTTTCAGAGTAATCGCATTGTGCTTAGTGGTTGTCTTTGGGAGCTCCTAGTGGTAGAGACAAGATTTCGTAAGTCTGGAGAGCTTGCTTTATTGAAAATAGAACTCACTGGCTCCTATTTTATTTAGACAGCTGAAACTAGCTTGACATCCTTAAGTAAAGAAACACTAGAACAAATAAAACTATTTGTAGGAGTTTAGACTATAAAAGTGCTATTAAATAGTAGGCCATATAGTTTTACCTAGAATGTTTACCAACGCTATTTTCTTTGGTGGCATAACAGGACTCAGGACTAGAGAGATCAAGGACTGTCTTGTAGTTTGATTTAAATACGGTTTTTGGCACATCAGGAGGATCAGAAGTATAATCCAGGTGAAAGTGTTGTGCAAAGACTGCAGAAGTTTTGAGAAAGCTGTACCCCAAAAGTCATTGTAAGTTGTTCGCTGTTGCCCAGCAATGTATCACGTGGGGTTTTTATTGAAATGTGTTCTGCAGCTGGGTAGTGTTTTCATTAATGATTTGAGCGATGTAATGTGGTATATCCTTATTAAATTTGCAAGTAATAATCAAGCAGAGAAGAATGGAAAGTATGTTGGGAAATAGGATTAGAATGAAGAATATTCTTAGCAAATTGGAGTTAAATCTTAGCTGGACAGATTTCATTTCTCTTCCAGACAAGTGCAAAGTCCTAGCAATAAATAGTTGTAGTTAACAGCAGGAGTAGGAAGAACGATTGTATGGTTAACAGGTCTGCAGAGAGGCTTGATAGTTCCTCGTGAACTGAGTGCAAGCCACTTGTTAATTTGTTTTGTAGCAGCGTGACATTGTTGGCAATGAAATTTGTACTGATCTTTATAAGGAATGTGTGTAAGGCACTTGAAACAAATCTTTTGTTCATTCTTCAGCTGGAGTATCAAGTCCCTTTTGAGGCATCTCGTTCAAGGAAGATGTAGGTTAATTGGAGAAAGTCCTAAGTATGGCAATAATGATGCCTCTTGAGGTTGGGCTGTGGTCAGAGGAACTGAAAGTGTGTGACTTTTTGGTTTGGAGAACAGGGATCTGAGAGGCAGAGTGACATTCTTCAGATAAATAGAAGATTTTCATATGGGAAAGGAGTAAATGGCTCTCCATATCTACTGTCATTGAAACAGTAAGTAATGGGCCTGAAATGAAACAAAGAGAATCTTTGTCTTAAATGTTTGGAAGGATTTCTGCCAGTATTGGTAATTTCAGATGAGCTGTGAAGTCAGTTTAGACAAAGCACGGACCAGGAATAGTTTAGACAGAAGTGTTTTTTGCCTTGAAGCAGGACGACTGAGTAAGCTGATCTGTTACTGGTCCTTTGTTTCTCTTGGAGAAACCTGACAACTCTGTTAATAGAAAATGTATCATAGGGAAGTTTGGTGATTTTTTTCTGGTTTTTGGTGGTGTTTGTTTAATTGTTTTTTTAATTGGACTGCTTTATGTAAAGCCACCAATTGGTTTGTTGGGCGCTGTGCTTCCTGGAATACTGGATACTTCCTGGAATATTGGAACGCTGTGACTGGAAAATCCATGCCATCACTTTAGTTTGGCCTCTTCTTATCATTCCTTCAGATGAAATAATAAATCTTCTTGAAGACCTTCAGCTCACCCCTCTGACACAATTGCTTCTCTTCTGGTTGTGACTAACAGTGAAGTTTACTCACACAGTTCATGTTACTGGACTGCTGCAAGAACTATTGCTTAAAGATTATGTCAGTATTCTCTAGGAGAATGCAGTAAGCAGGAAAGGAAGGTGGTACTGACTGTGAATGTAGGTGTCGTGTATCTAATTTTTTTTCTGTGCCAGGAAAGGCAGCAAGCTATCCATTTCTCAGCGACTCAATTGTTTTTAAGATGTTTATTTACTCCTGTAAGTTTTTACTATTTGGGAACAATGCTGAATATTTTTTTGTGTTTATCAAAATGCTAAGCGCTATTAGTCGGTTTTCAGGAAACAATGGCTTTAATTTGTTGAAAATTTAAATAACTCATTTTAGTAGTAAATGTTCAGACTTGTTTGTTTTATACCAGTTATCCATATCTATTGCAAGGTGGAATTACCTGTACCTATTGTTTTCACAGTATGCCTTATTAATTGAGTATTAAACCAGCATAAGTAATCTTGTGTTGAATGCAATTGAAGTGAGGAAGGACTTGGTTACTGTCACATTAGTGAGGTCTTTTGCTGCTAGTACACAGAACGGACAGATTTGTTGATACTAATATTGCTGTGTGCGGTTTCTCCTAAGAATCAACACACATCAGTCTGGAGGGAAAAGTTGCTTTCATGGTGCTTTTGCTTAGGGATTTAGATGCGTTACAATTTACTGCCTTGTGCAAGACCTAGTGTCCTCCAAAATAATACAGCGTATGTCTGTGCAGCACAATGCACTGTTCTGTAGGGGTTAGTGAACTGATTTGATTAATAGAAATTACACAACCATGCCAGCATGATGCTTTGCCTGGGGTAATTAGTCCTGCTGAGAATGACTTGAATTGTATTACTGGCTGAGAGCCATCTGCATTATTTTTGAATGCCACTGCTTCAGGTGGTACATCTGCATCCATAGTAAGTGCAAATATCTTGCTAAAACATTTTTCTTCTGTCCCTTCTAGTGTTAGCAGTAACACTGCCAGACCTTCACTGAGATTCTTTGGGCTAAAATATTACGCCTTTCTGTAGTAGAGTGTGATCTCCATGTTCTTCAATTTCATGTTGTTACTTTCAGTTTAGTTGGTCTTTTTTATTTTGTTTTGTTTTTTCCCGAGGCTCTGTTGCCTTAAGATGGAAGATTTTGCAAAAAGTTGTTGGGTAAAGTTTTATTTGTAGTATTCTTGGCAAAAAAAAACCCCTATCTAATGGCAAGGTCAATACAGATAATTTAAAAGGCTTAATATTTGTAGCTTTAAAACAAAGAGTCTTGAACTGTTTGGAAACTAAAAACTCATTAACTGAAGGGGTTTTTTTCCGAAATCAGACTTAAGAAAAATTTTAAAAATAATGAGAATTTTGTTGCAAAGCTGAAGCCAGTGTCATATGTGAAATACATACAGAATACACTATATGAGCTGCTTTTCTTCAGCATCTCTGGTGAAAATGGAAAATGATGGCCTGTTTCTCTAGTTACATTGTGATTAACTGTATATGGTTAATAGTGCATGAAATCACAAAATAATTGTATAATATATAACAAATATATATGCATCAACTACTGTATTTCTCATGGATAATCTGGTAATCCCGTGACAGTCAGATGCATTGCAAAATAATTATTCTTTATTTTTAATGTGTTAATGTTGATAGAACCATTCAGTTTGCATTCATACAACAGAGGCAATTGAAGTTGTTGTTTTTTACATTGATAAAGAAAAAAAGCATATTTGTAATGCTTAAATTTACTATGTTTAGAAAGATTCTGATTTTATTAGTTGATCTGTCTTTTCAAGAAAAGGAGTGCCTTGAAAGCTATGCGTAGTGCTAAAAAACCGAATCCTCTTCCTACCCTTGTATGTCCCTCAGGTTATTACCCCCTTCTGGTCTTTCAGGTGGGTCATGACGATGTAGCAATGAGAGGCTCACAAGCAATTAAGAAAATTCAGGGCCTTGGGGCAACTAGTAAAGGGCTCAGGAGCTCAAGTTGTGTTTTCCTCCATCCCTCTGACAACAGCGATGGATGAGGGAATGTGTAGGAAGAGCCAACAGGTCAATTCATGGCTCTGGGACTGGTGTTGTCAACAGGGCTTTGAGTTTCACAATCACGGCTTGGTATAGAAGGCATCAGGGATGCTAGCTACTAATGGGACACACTTGTCCCAGAGGCGGAAAAGGATTCTGGGACAGGAGTTGGCAGGGCTCATTGATAGGGCTTTAAACTAGATTTGAAGGGGGAAGGGATTAATAAACTCATGCTTGCCTGTGACAAACAGTGGAGCAGCACACCAGGGGCAGAGGGTTGGAGTGCTAGTAAGGACTCAACTAGTTGCCCTGAGGCAAGCCAGGGATGATGCACCGGGACACCCCAAGGGAATCCAGGAGGATTCGCACAAGAGGGTGACAGGGCCAGCCCAGCTGAAGCGCCCCTACACGAATGCACACAGTTTGGGCAATAAACAGGACGAATTAAGGGCCGCTGTGCTGCTGGACACAGTGGCTGTTACTGAAACTTGGTGGGATGACTTTAAAATGCTGTATTAGTTAAAAAAATAAATAAATATGCACACCAAAGATGAGAAAAGAGTTTAAAAGAATTACTTTTGTCTAAGAAGGGAAGAGAGACAGTGATTAGCTGTGAATGTCTGAAAGATTGTCTTTTTGCATCTTGTAAATTATCAATACATTGCAGAGAGTAAGAATAGCTGGCAAGAGTTTGAAAATTTCTTTTATCTTTTACATATTATGTAAACAAGGAAAAAAGTATCTAATCACAGGTATCTGTGTATGTTCAAAAAGAGGAAGGCAAGCTGGATTACATAATTTAAACTAATAAATGAATGCAGGGATATCAGCATAGGGATGTCATCTCCAAATTGAGCGGTGATGTATTCTCACTGTATTTAAATAGGTATAGAAGTTTAAGTGAACAGTTAAGAGTTACAATTCCGTGCCTATTATAAACAAACAAGTCTGTGACACCAACAGCTAGTATGGAAAAAATTCAGTTCTTCAGAGTTTGACACCATTTACAGCTAATATGATACATCTGAATGAGTGGTGTTGTCTGTTGTACTCTCTGTGGAGGTTCTACAGGGAAATGGCAGTTTTAGATTTCAGGCAGGTCTGTGGAACAACTGAATCTCTGGCAAGAAATGACACTTACAACTTTCTCTGTTCTCCTTTTGCTTTCTCAAGCATTTACATGCTTGGAAATTCAATAGTAAGCTTCAGGCTCGTTCTCCTAGAATCATAGTGTTGATCTCTACGGTGATCAGACTCAGTGGTTTGAGTTCAATAGATAATCATCTCCCCATGGAAAGGTTTGGAGAAACGTCACACATGCTTTTTATTGGCAAGTTGGCTGAAGGTAGATGGGAGGATGTGATTTTTATGGCCAGTGGTGAAATGAGTTTATTGGTCAATGCAATAACACAGAGAAGCCGTTCCTAATATTGATCTGTTTCTTTCTGCTGGCTCTGAATCACTGAATGGTAGGGGTTGGAAGCAATCTCTGGGAATCATCTAGTGTAATGCCCCTGCCAAAAGAGATTTCCCTTGAGCAGTCTGCACAGGAACACGTCCAGGTGGAGTTTGAATATCTTCAGAGAGGGAGACTCCACAACTTCTCTGAGCAGCCTGTTCTAGTGCTCCGTCACCCTCACAGTAATGAAGATTTTCCTTATATTAAGGTGGAATTTCCTGTATTCCAGTTTGTGTTTCATTGCCCCTTGTTCTGTTGCTGCACACCACTGAAAAGAGAGTAGCCCGATCCTCTTGGCTCTTGCCCTTTAGATATTTATAAGCAATTACAAGATGCCCTCTCAGTCTTCCCTTCTCCAGGCTAAACAGCCCCAGGTCTCTCAGCCTTTCCTCATAAGAGAGATGTTTGAATCCCCTAATCATCTTTGTAGCCCTCCCATGGTCTCTCTGCTGTGGTCTCTCGCCCTGTCTCTCTTGAACTGAGGAGCCCAGAACTGGACAAATGACTCCAGATATATGACCTCACTAGAGCAGAGCAGAGAGAGGCAGGGCAGAACTCCCCTCAACCTGCTGGTCACATTCTTCTTTATGCACCCCAGGAGACCATTGGCTGTCTTGGCCACAAGAGCACACTGCTGGCTCATGTTTAACCTGTTGTCCACTAGGACTCCCAGGTCCCTCTCTGTGGAGCTGGTTTCCAGCAGATCAGCCCCTAACCTGCCCAATTTTCCAGCCTATCCTGGTCTCACTGAATGGTAGCAGAGCCTTGTGGTATGTCAGCCACCTCTCACAATTTTTTAAGTACAACCTGGTGGTTGTACTGAAGATGAATGTGGTTAGTTCAGAAATAACACTTCAGTGTTGTGTAAGTGACTGAGAAAACAGATTTATTTTTTTCTTTTTGAGCAATCAGATTCAGGAATAGTCAGTGATGGAGAATAGAAAGTGATGAAATGGACAGGTAACTTGTGATCACCAAGTAAATATTTGATTAGAATGCTCCCTAGAAGATTAAATAGTGGTGGTAGCAAATCACATTTGGAAAATTTCCTTGGAGGTAACAGAAGTTACAGTAGAAGTATCTGTAAATGCATCTAGATCAGAGAGCCAGCTGACAGAATCCACAAGATGTTACATTCACAACCTGCAGAGTTAAACCAGAAAAACAGAAGCATTGCTGTCAGAACATGTTTCTGAGATGTATGGAAGAAAGGTATTGGGAGCCTAGACTATTTGTCCTCTATAGCCCATGGTAAAAGATCACCAATTTCTAACTCAGGAATTATCAACAGGGAGAACCATTATACTGGATTCTTTCACGATATATAAACTTATTGGATTTGGGAGCCACTTGTGGCCAGGGTGGCAGGTTGTGATGCATAGGGCAAACTGAGAATAGACCCAGTATTTAACATTTCATTTTTGAAAAGTTAGTTTTCCAGTGAAGAAGAGCTGCTGTTCAGTAATTTGGATGAATGTATTTAGACAAACTTACCAGTTGAAAGATTACTGAGAATACTGTGTGAAGACTGTGAAATACTGGCTTTTTGGCAATCAAGAAAGAGGGTAATCCTGGCTAAAGACCAGTTCTAATGTAGTGACAAAGCAAAGACAATTCTAATTGGAAAACAGTGTATAAACACAACTTAATGGATTGCAAGTGTAGGGTATAGCTATGATAAATTCAAAACATTGCAGAAAAATCCATCTGTGGCTGACAGGAACCAAAAAGGCATGTATCATGGAGTAATCTTATTAATATACAGGTTTCCAGATTGTTCATAAAGATTTAGAATAGGAGAATTTTTCAGTAAATTCTCTTGCTTTGTTTTTGGGGACAGGGTAATTTGTTCTTCCTTTAAGTAAGGATGTCTTGTAATCCAATAACTAAGGAGGATGTTACACAATGGTGCTAAAATCCCAGAGCCATCCATTTGTAACTCTTTACTGAATGGGAAAGGGGAAAGTCCAACTTGTGTTTTTCCAGCATTCGGAAGGAGAAATGGGGTCTTTCTGTTGAAATCCAAGTCAGTTAGATGGCAAACTGTGCTAGAAAAGTAATAGAGAAGTTGAATTAATTTGAATTTGTATTGTCAAACAAATTTGTGTGCTTTGATTACTTAGTTGATGAAAGAAATTTTGTAGGTGCATCGTAGATTTACTTTATGTGCATGATCTGCAAGTCAGATGATTTAAATCTCCCTTAAGGTACTGTTCTCCTAAGTAAGCATTTAAATAAGCTGTCTTCTCGTCGCCTCACAGTTGCTCTGTATTCTTGGTAGATAATTTTGTTATTAGGGGAGCTGGAAGAGAGAACAGATCTAAGTAAGGAAGTGGTATTTTTCTATGGATGTACACCTCAGATTAAGGCAGGCTCCTGGAGGAGAAGCAGCTGTGAACAGGCAGAGCAGCTTGAATGTTCAATATGCACACATAACATGCTTTTGAAATTAGTTAAAAAGGAAGAATGTTCTCTATTTTTATAAATATGAAAATATGGTACTAAACTCCTGTAAGGGATTGGAATTGGATTGCACCCATGGTGAGACTGCTTTTCCAGTTTTGTTTCGTGTCTAGCATTCATGCAGCTATGTCGGGCAAATCTCTACTTTGGCAGTTGGTACAGGTTGTTGTGCTGTGCAGATAAAAACATAGTTTTGGGGATACCTGTGAATAAATGCAATTATGCATGTCACAGTAGGAGATTAAATGGGCTCTTTTTCTTGAAGATTAAGACTGTAGACGTGCATTCATGGGGAGAAAATAAAGGGTCACAGAAGGGCTCTTTGATTAGCAGAGAAAGAAATGACAGGAGCTAAGGACTGGAAAATGAGGCCTGGCAAATTCAGAAGTATAAAATAATTGAAAAATGAGATTGTGTACACAATTTTATTGTAATTCCTCAAGTAAATACTGGCTCTTCAAATCTTAAACGTAATAACTGTTCATTTTTAATTATAAATGTGAGCCAGTTCAGGTAAAAAAAAAATCTAACCAAATAGCTATGAAAAGAAGGCTGAAGTCTAATCTTTGTTCAGGTCCTGAATGGGAGCCAGTATTCCTGTAGCTGTCATTTCTGCCTTACCTTTTATCAGTGAAGTTGTTGCTGTATGTAATACAAAATGTTGAATAGTGTAGAGTAAGATTTAATTCTTGCACGTAGGAAATAGCTTAAAAATAGGCCGTTTTCACAGGACTAGTTTTTCCTCTTTGTCTACCAACTCATGCATGTAATTTTCAAATATTAGTTTCATCAAGAATTTTATGGACTCTTCTCAGTTATGGCTTGAAAAGTTAAGTAGTCCAGTCTTTTTATTTGTTTACCATTCAGATCCAACCTTCCACTGCTCACAGGCACTAAATCTGATTACTGCCTAAAGGAGGACCCTCTTCAGCTGAAGAACAGTGAGATCTCATATCTCTTTTCATGTCATTTCAGGGATGTGAAGACTTAACCTCATTAAAAGAAGGAACATCCTATTATTTTGAGAACATATTGTTTCTATTGTTTAGGTTGTCTATAATTTCAAAGATTTCTCCCCTCCCTCCCCCCCGCACCGCCCTCTGATTTTTATCTGACCTAATATGCAAACTGAAGATGTTGTAGAAATGAGAATTTTTGACTAAAACAAAATGGGAACATAACAGAGTCTCAGTGGCTGAATCAAAAGTTTCTCACTTTTATTCCACTTTATTTAAACTGCTTCTGGAATGTGCACTGTGAGCTGTACAACTAAGTCAGATTTGTCAGAAGCTTCTGAATACATTAATCTTTTAAAAGCTGTCTTTCACTTGCCGTCATGTGCACTTTTTTGTGCTTTCTCCATGTTTGATAGGAGTGCAGATGAGCTGTGTAGCTGCCTTTTATATTTATGGGCATATAACCTCATATGGTCAAAATTACTATACTTAAATTATTTGTTCCAGTTTAAACATAGAAAATGAAGTGATTCACTCAATTTGGAAGTTTCTTATAATTTGATGTTTGCTTGATAACTGTTCAGAAGATGAATTTATGATTCAGGTAACACTCTTATTTTTATTACATGCAAATGTACTCCCTAGAAAGTCTGTTGTATCTGAAAAAAAAGTCTCTCATGAAATATCTTATTTACTGACAGCAGTAGCAACAAATAACGTATTATAAACCTCATTTTAGCTGTATTATACTCCATATGTGTGCAGGTGTGTGGTATTTTGGCAAACTACAAAAAATTAGTTTTTGACGAGAGTTCTTTTTGACATAGGTATTTAGTTTGTGGAAGTCACTGTTTTGTTACTGAACCACATAACCAGGTTAAACCCTTCCCTTCTTACATCTTTTGTTGTTTTTTCTCATTCATTGATAGATCTCACTAGCTATTATTGCTGCTAGCAGGAATAACTGAACTTCCTCATTATTGTTAGGGTGTTTTACAACAGTAGTGCTCACATTCACCTCTTGTCGTGATACACACATAGCAAATAGTGTTCCTTTCCTTTTTTATTTTTCCGTATGCATTTTTTCAACGCACTAGTAGATGCAATCTGATGCACTAAGTATCACTGGTATGTGTAAATTTACTAATGTGGGAAGCTGTCCTTTCTTTCTACTTCTTCCTTTTGTATTTGTGACAGGCATTTATGGAAAGTATCTTGACAGAAGATTTGGAAGCAAACTGTGATACAGGGTAGCAGTAGGTTGTCATCAATTATTGTCCTTTTTTCCCCTCTACTGATTGAGTTTAAATTGAGTTTAATTTGAAGTAAAATCTCACAACAGATTGTGAGAGAACCTAGTACAGTTGAACCTAGGACAGCACAAAGCTGTGCTAATATTACTCTGTTAATAATAGTGTTAATAATAGTCTGACATAGCCAGTGACAGATTTTATGGCAATAATGTTGTTTCAGCAGTGACATTGATTTGTTTATCAGATGTGGTATCAAGTTAAATTGTTGCAAGATAGGATAGGAAGTTAGAGATCACAGCAGCATAACGGAAACCAAAAGTATATTTCCAAAAACTCAGCTTGGAAAGGAAACAAGGGCGTGCTGTTTGCCAACAGCTTTGTGCCGTCAGCCTGCCCGCCTGCTTGCCTGCCTGTGCAGATGAGGATATAGAAATGCTTATATTCAAAGGATTCATTTAAACTATAGAAAATATGTTTTAATAATAATTTCAGATTTCTTTACCTATCACAGAACTTTCACTGTAAATCTTCTGGGTTTTTTTCATTTCAACTGAATTTCTTTTAATTATGTGAGAATTTTTTTGTAAAATTGGAGAACAGCTGATACAGAAAGTTATAAAGTAAATACACAGGAAGATATTTCTTCCATTCTGGCTCGATTTATAATAACCACCAAAGTGTAATTTTAGTAAAGAACATAAAGATGTCTAATGATATTTCTCCTTCAATTTGTTACTCTACAAAAATAATTAAATTGAGGTAAAGAAGCAGTAATTGAAAACACACTGTGGTAGAGAAACACACTCGAGGCATCAAGACAAACCAAAGTCATCTTACCCATACTGATTTCAGGGAGAATTCAATAGCATTTTATAATAATTATCACTGGGAACAGATAGCTAATAATATTTTCTTTTCAGGTCTGTTCTTGGAATGTGTATACTCTGTATGTACTTCATACTCAGTAAAATGTATGGTTTATCTCTGGGAAAAGAGGTGGTAGAATAATTCACAGTCTCGGTTTGTCTGTTACTCTGTGTGTATTTTGTTAAAACTAAAGCCTTTTCTGGACTTACTGTTCATGTCATTCTCATCTATCCTCCCAGCAATTTTGACAAATGCACGTATTGCACTCGGTGATTCAAAGATAAGTTCTTCTTGTATGTTTGTTTGTTGTAATCTGAAAAGTAAGGTTAGCGTTTTTTTCCACGGCAGGTGCATGTTGCCCTGCACCTTTCTGTGGTCCTGATGGGCATAGCTGCCTTCCACCTTCTGACCTTTTCCTCTTGACCTGCACTTCACCTACTTCACATCCGTCTTTAACAGTCATTGGATACAAGTCAATTTTGATTTTCATAGTAGTCAGTTCCTAAGTCTGTTTTTCTTCCC